>JAUTXW010000473.1:1822500-2039008 GCA_030620095.1 Kuschelorhynchus macadamiae | reverse complement strand
TATGTCACGGGGTACCCTCCTGCGATCATGATTTCTGGGCCTTTACCCTCATCAGGCGAGCTTGTACCCAGGGAGATCTGAAATAACAGATTGCTCGATATGACAAAATCGAAAACGAAACGTCTATCGTACTGAAATAGTACTACATGCTAAGTATAACACTTAGCGCCACCTATTGGGGCTCCGGTGGTTTCCGGCTGCAAACCCATAGGAATTTGGCAAAGTATGCACTAGCACCATCATACGGAGAGTAGATACTAAAATCAATAAAAATGCGCTTTCACACACCTTTATCAAAAGTTCTTGGCCGGAAAAGATATATGTAGAATAGCAGAAATATATAATTTCTGCAGGTGCAAAACGGCCTACAAGAAGAATTGCTTTCGATTATGTCACAGGGTACCCTCCTGCGATCATGATTTCTGGGCCTTTACCCTCATCAGGCAGGCTTGTACCCAGGGAGATCTGAAATAACAGATTGCTCGATATGACAAAATCGAAAACGAAACGTCTATCGTACTGAAATAGTACTACATGCTAAGTATAACACTTAGCGCCACCTATTGGGGCTCCGGTGGTTTCCGGCTGCAAACCCATAGGAATTTGGCAAAGTATGCACTAGCACCATCATACGGAGAGTAGATACTAAAATCAATAAAAATGCGCTTTCACACACCTTTATCAAAAGTTCTTGGCCGGAAAAGATAGATGTAGAATAGCAGAAATATATAATTTCTGCAGGTGCAAAACGGCCTACAAGAAGAATTGCTTTCGATTATGTCACAGGGTACCCTCCTGCGATCATGATTTCTGGGCCTTTACCCTCATCAGGCAGGCTTGTACCCAGGGAGATCTGAAATAACAGATTGCTCGATATGACAAAATCGAAAACGAAACGTCTATCGTACTGAAATAGTACTACATGCTAAGTATAACACTTAGCGCCACCTATTGGGGCTCCGGTGGTTTCCGGCTGCAAACCCATAGGAATTTGGCAAAGTATGCACTAGCGCCATCATACGGAGAGTAGATACTAAAATCAATAAAAATGCGCTTTCACACACCTTTATCAAAAGTTCTTGGCCGGAAAAGATATATGTAGAATAGCAGAAATATATAATTTCTGCAGGTGCAAAACGGCCTACAAGAAGAATTGCTTTCGATTATGTCACAGGGTACCCTCCTGCGATCATGATTTCTGGGCCTTTACCCTCATCTTTTCCGGCCAAGAACTTTTGATAAAGGTGTGTGAAAGCGCATTTTTATTGATTTTAGTATCTACTCTCCGTATGATGGTGCTAGTGCATACTTTGCCAAATTCCTATGGGTTTGCAGCCGGAAACCACCGGAGCCCCAATAGGTGGCGCTAAGTGTTATACTTAGCATGTAGTACTATTTCAGTACGATAGACGTTTCGTTTTCGATTTTGTCATATCGAGCAATCTGTTATTTCAGATCTCCCTGGGTACAAGCCTGCCTGATGAGGGTAAAGGCCCAGAAATCATGATCGCAGGAGGTACCCTGTGACATAATCGAAAGCAATTCTTATTATATATATTATATATACCTGCAGAAATTATATATATATATATATATATATATATATATATATATATATATATATATATATATATATATATATATATATATATATATATATATATATATATATATATATATATATATATATATATATATATATATATATATATATATATATATATATATATATATATATATATATATATATATATATATATATATATATATATATATATATATATATATATATATATATATATATATATATAATATATATATATATATATATATATATATATATATATATATATATATATATATATATATATATATATATATATATATATATATATATATATATATATATATATATATATATATATATATATATATATATATATATATATATTTAAGATAAACAGGTTAACACTATGCCCAAGAAAATAATTAACAAAATATTTATATATGGTTAAAGAAAAAAAACGATATATATATATATATATATATATATATATATATATATATATATATATATATATATACACATATAAAGGCTCTTATACTGGCCCATAGAACATATCTTCAATTCGTTGAAAAGCCCGAGGCGTCGTTGTAAAGCCCGGTTCCGGGCTTCACAGCGACAGCCGAGTATATAGTGACCAATCGGTTCCCCTAACATCATAGATCCTATTGCTAAAATTTTCAGGAGGGCTTCATAAAGTACCATTTAGACATTCACTTATATGAAAAGTTTCTGGCATTTTACTATAGGGGGCGTTTCGCTGTATAAGTTTTATACATTAAAAACAATTATTTATTTAGCTCGTTATGTAGTCTTAAATCCGACAACAATGCTGGCCCGAAAGAGGACGAAACATTATTTTCATACTATATATACATTAACTACTATGTTCTTGGGGAAACAGCAGCGAATGTGCGGGAAACAGATTTTCTTCACTGGCTTCTGAAGCTAACAGGATTATATGCTCTATATGCAAGGAAGAGAAAACCAAGGAAATTTCTGGCTGTGATGGTTGCAAGAATCAAATATGTAAGCAATGTGGCAATTTATCTGCTTCAGAAGTATGAGTCATGGAGTTACGGGAAAAAAGGGTAATGAAATTTTACTGTCCAAAATGCATAAATTATGATACTTATAAACTACTCCAAGAAATAATAGACAGCAAAAACTCAAACATCGAAGATAAAAACGAAATAATAAACATTAAAACAACAAATTGAAGATTTAAAAAACTACAAAATAAACCCAAAAAGTGAATGTGAGGAAATATCATATGCATACATGAGATCTAAAGGCCCAATCAACAAGAAACCAAAAATTGTGCCTAATTTAATTATTCGTCCAAAGCAAGCGCAAATAGGTCAAAAAACAAAGAAAAAAATTTAAAAAAAAATCAACCCTGCAAGTATAAATGTAGGGAATAAAAACATGAGACTTACACGAAAACGCAATATGATTGTCACATGTCCAACTAAGGAGGAACTTGAAGAACTCAAAAAGACAGCTTAAGATAAGTTAGAGTATAATTATGAAATAGTTGCAACAAAAATGCTCAAACCAAAAGTGAAGATACCCGGATATAAAGGAATTGAGACAGAAGAAGAACTGGTATATAGTATTAGAAAACAAAATCTATGGATTACGGAAGACGACGAACTTAAAATTACATACGTTAAAAAAAGAAATCTCTCGTCAACTATACATGCAAAATGCTCAGTGTGTTTCATAAATTTCTGAAATATAAAAAAATACACGTAGGATGGAATCCATACCCAATTTATGAAGATTTAAGCATTATAAGATGTTACAACTGTCAGGAATTCTATCATAAAAATAAAAATTGTACAAAGAAACTGGTGTGTGAATACTGCGCAGGAGATCACAGTGTTGAGGAAAGTCCAAGAACAATAAAAAATTGTTATAATTGTGTACAATCAAATAATAAATATAGAACCAACTACGACACGGTACATGCTACGTCTGATCCGAACTGTCCATGCTATAATTATCATTTAGAAATATTAAAAAGTAAAATTGATTATAATATATAATGTTTAGACCACCACAAGATGAAATATTAGAGCAGTTGGGCAGCTCGGAAATGGAGGCTCATGGGATATTTGCTGATGACATCTCATTGAATAATCAAATTCAAACAAATGAGAAAATGCTAAATATTTTACACCTTAATATTAGAAGTGCGAACAAAAACTTCGATCAACTGTTATTATTTTTGGAGTTCTATAAACTGTTATATATTGACGTAATTTTATTGAGTGAGTGTTTTCAATTGGTGTCTTATGATATTTTCAACATACCTGGAAACATCACATACTACAATTGTGGTGACTACAATAAGAATGATGGTGTGCTAATTTTTATTAAGAATAACACAATTTTTTGAAGAACACTTAGATAAAAATATTGAAATATTTATTGGAGACGTAAACTTAAATATACCAAATGAAAATAACCCTGCTATCAATGAATATCTCTCTATGATGGCACAAAATGGCTTTGTCTCCTATATAAATTCTCCAACTAGGGTCACTCCAGAAACAGCTACAGGTATTGATCATTTATTTATCAGACAAAAAACTAAAATAACATATATAAAATATAAATCTTTCATTCTAGACACTGACGTCACTGACCATTATCAAATAATGCTGAATATAAATTTTACAAAGATACCAGCAAACAAAACAACTTACTTAAATATATCAAACACACAGACTACCACACATTCAAAGAACATATAGCTTCACAAAACAACGTTTTAGAATTGGACGATCCAGAACAAGCAACAATACTCTTTACACAAACATTCAAGGAATCAATATGTCAGGCTACTTCAAAACGCTTAATAAAAAAACAAAACCGAAAAATTAAAGGAATGTATTACAAATGGGTTAATAATTTCCATAAAACATAGGGATAAACTGAAAAAAAGATTGATTAAACCTTTTAGTGTAGAGCTGAATAATGACTATAAATTATATAGAAATGATCTAAATAAATTATTAAAAAAACAAAAATTTAATTACTATAAAAATAAAATTGAAATCAATAGAAATAATATTAAAAATGTATATAAAATTATATCAGATGCAACAAATTCAAATAAAAAAAGTCAAATAAATTACAACTTCTTAAACAAAAATAACACTACATTTTCAAGTAACACAGACATGGCAAACTATTGTAATGAATATTTTATTAACACAGGCATTGAAATGGAAAAACATATTAACCCACCACTTAATTCAAACACAATAACTGAAAATATACAAGACTCATTATTTTTAAAACCAGTCACCGAAAATGAAATAATAAAACAAATTTCTACCCTAAAAAATGAAAGCACACCAGGAAAAGATGGAATATCTGTCAGAATGATACTTGTGACCTGTGCTATAACTAAGCCACTAGTACACATAATAAACTTAATTTTTCAAACAGGTAAAATACCCAGTTATTTTAAAGAATCAGTGATTGTACCAATTCACAAAGCTGGCGAAAAAAACAGAATAGAAAACTATCGCCCAATTAGCCTGATAAACTGAAGATTAATTAACTTCTTCGAAGATCATAAAGTTCTATCCACTAACCAATTTGGATTCAGGGAGGGGTCAAGCACAGCAGATGCCAAGTATTTGCTTGTCTCTGAAATCACAAATAACCTGAATACTGGTAAAAAAACCATTGCTGTGTTAATCGACCTCGCAAAAGCCTTTGTTACCGTGCCACACAAAAAATTAATTGAAGTTTTATCGCATTATGGAATAAGGAGACAAGTTCTGGCGCTATTTTCTAAGTACCTATCTAACAGAGACCAGTTGTTAAATCTAGACCATACTTTCAGAAAACCATTGAAAATAAAAATAGGAGTGCCACAAGGCACAATTTTAGGACCTATACTTTTCATAACCTACATAAACTTTTTACTAAACCTAAACACCAATGAAAGGGGAAGGGCTGTGTGCACGTAGAGGTAAATAAATTGTGAAAATCTTTTCTTTGTATTTCGTGCAAATCAATTTATTAAAAACGTAGCAAAGCGCTTTCGGCTTTCGCCATCATCAATGCCACCTGAAAGGAAGGAAATCACTTTCTTTAGTTTTCGATAAGTATTTTATGAAGAGAGTTACTAATGTAGAAGTGAAATTGAATAAGGACAAAGAAACTATGTAAAAAAGAGTAATTATGAAGATAATTTGTATTAGGAAGCAATCTGTAATAATAATTCAATAAGTGATCTACTTACTTAGTCAAGTGTGCACAGGAAATAAATCCATAAAGTACCAGAAACAGTTAAAAACAGTAAACATTTAAATTGTAAGTTACATGTCAAATATATAACAAATCACATTTAAAACTTTTATAAAACAGGGGATCACCCCCTTTTTAGCGACCTAAATTATCATTTCGTTCCAGTTAAGGCTAAAATGTGGTGATCTCAAATAACAGAGTTTGAAGGTTAAACCTACAAGGAAAATTAGCCCTGTGAGGTTGGCAACTTATCAATATATTTAAAATTTAAACCTGTAGGAAAAGAAGTGTCAATGAAGAAGCAAATTTTAACCAAAATATTTAGAACATTAATCAAATTGAATGTGGAAGGCCGTGGAAATATTTTATATTTCCAATATATACAAATAATATAAAATATTTCCACGGCCTTCCACATTCAATTTGATTAATTTTCTAATCCTATTCAATATATGAGCAGAACACCCAAATATAAAAATGGGGTAATCCAGTGCTCCCACAATTTTTTTCATGCACTGTTCATGCTTTTTTTTGCTGCATTGTCTGTAACAAAACTGGTAACTGTAGCATTATGTTCATCTTTACACTCTTTATTAAACCAATGGCCATATCTGCCAGGTATTCAGCCATACGAGGATGACCAGAAGTATCAACACTTTCTAGACGAACACTACTTTCATCTTCTATTGTTAAAACTGCAAATATCATAGGATTTTTGTGAATATTGGACCAACCATCAATAGACATACCTTTGTATGACCAAATAACTTCTTAAAGATCTTTTTCAAATATTTCATTTAAGAGGATTAATGACAACAGAAATTTTGAAGGTGGTTTCTAGCCTGGTCTTAACATTTCAATAGCCTTAAGAGCCACTGTATGTTCAATTGTCTGAAACTGCAATTTGTGGCAAAAGTTGCTCTTGCTGGTAGCTTGTCTAGTTCTTTTTTCTTGTTTAAGAAGAAAGACATTTTACTGATATTACGAGTATTTTCAAACTGTATAATGCAATATTTGTGCCCCACGTGAAGTATGCATCAAATCAACAATAAGGTTGCCTGGGGGCACTACCAATAGTAAGATGTTGGAAAAGATTCAAAAAAGATTTCTTAGGTGCCTACATGTGAGAAAGCTCAATGATTAAGTATGCTTAAAAGCTTTAATACAGAAAGCCTTAGTGATAGAATAATTAGTCCATATATACTACATTATCAATAATTTAAAATACACAGATTGTCTACTTATTAACAATAAAAGCTAAGTGTACCCAAGAATAACCTTAGTATTGGGAATGTATGTTTCAGTACGAACAATTTCAGTTGTTTGACTTTAAATTCATAATACATTGTCTGAGTAAACAATGTCACAATGTGACCAAATACTGCAATATTGATATATGGAGTAAAGATCCTTGAAGATGCTTCGTGCAATCGAAGGTGAAACATCAGAAAGTAATTCCATTGTGATATATCTCCAAGAACTATGATTTCTTAATTGATTAATTATATAATAAATTGGTAGAAAACTCAATGAAAATACACAAACTTTATTAATTCATCACTTTACATCTGCCTTTTCGAAAAGAGGTTATTTTGAAAACCGGTGAATATGGTAGTGTATATTAATAATGGTTTTACATATTCATTACCTCTATCCTCCAGTTAATTGTAACTTATAGATTATGTAAACACAAATTTGCACCTTGGGAATTAATTTAGATTCGTTTAGGCATGCATCTACAAGGATATATTAGGTATTGCCGTCACTTAAATAGATGTGTTTTTTGTAAACACATGTTTTGGTGCAAAGTGGCAGCCAACATTAAAAAAGTGTACCTATTGTTTTCATTTTTGAATTGCTTTTTTGGTTGGTCCAGCCTAGGAGTATTTTTTCTTTGATTTTGTCATAAAAGATGGTTTTTGCTATGAAACAGTGCCTGATGTGTCAAACTACTAAAATTAATTGGCAACATGTTACTAAACTCGCTGATGAGTTATTGTTGTATGTCAGTCTGCAGCTGCAAATAGAACCTATTATCTAATATTTGATTTCAAAAACAGGCCTCTAATATCTATTTTTTTCTTTTTTAATGTGTATTATTAAAGTGTAACTCTTGCTCTTTCTGTTAAAAAAAAGTCATTACTGGGGCTGTTTTCATCAGCGAAGTCGATATATGGTTGCTAATATTTGAAAAAGTATAGTCTGCCGGTTGGTATATCACTGTGTATGAACATATATGATCATGGACTATCCAATTTTAATAAATGTATTTAGTAGGAACAAAATAAGTTAATTTAGGTCAACATATGTACCTAATTTGTACCTTCATGTTTTTTCTCTAATTGCTGAAATATATTTTAAAAAAAGTGAAAAAAAAAGAAGTATATATTCTGATTATAAATAGGTTTGTAATCAGCATTCTAAAATCTACTAGTAAGGCAAAAAACGTTCAAACTGACCCTGACTAAGGGAAAGCTTAACTGAAATTTACTCCAAAATATTTATCAAATTACCAGGTCCACAACAAACCAACACAGATTTACAACCAATCGTAGTCTTCGGGAAACATTTAGTAATTGCTACAGCACAACTAAGGCCAGCTAATTCCATAAGCTGATCTACCGAATATTTGTAATCATTAAAAAGTTCTACATCAATGTTTATTGCTTCTTCTTGTCCTAAGAATTTTACCATGTTGATTGTATTTGTTTGAAATAGATTATTTTTTAGGATAATCTGGTTGAAAGGCTAAAAATTAAAAAAAATTATTTAAGTCGTACAATTAAGTGAGTGTCTTTTTTTTACGTGGTTTAATTTTTTGAGTATGTTCAATACTTTCATTACAAATTCATCTATTTTGCTTTGGTTAAGTAAGGTTAAGGTACAAAAAAATGTTATCATATTTTTTAAATGTATGAATATTGGCCTTTGATCGGGTTAAAATAGTTTGGCCAAGGCATTCCAGGTGCCTCCTCGATTCGTCTGACCCTGGATACTAACATTAAGTGTAACTTGAATTCGTGGGTTATGGGACTGCAATAAGATCTAAAGTGAAACCACTATTTTCAATTGCAACGTTTCGTGTTACATTAACACTTTTTCAAGCTCTTGAGTTAAAAAAAGTGTTAATGTAACACGAAATGTTGCAATTTAAAATAGTGGTTTCACTTTAGATCTTATTGCAGTCCCATAACCCACGAATTCAAGTTACACTTATTCATTAGAGACACGAAATGCCTACTCAAACTAACATTAAGATTTAGTCCTTCTCTCTATAAACAAAGATTTGGTTACACCTGTATTTATGAAAATTAAAATCACACACAACACAGAGATGGGTGTGTTATCTTTGATTGTGTTTGATTAACTTATTTTTAAACTGATAATTCATAAATTTGCTAACGACTTTCATAGATGTAACATTTAATTTTCTTAACACTTCTGGGAGGCCAAAGGGTGTATGTATTATTTATTCCCTCTTTTCTGAACATCTCATATAAGTCAAGGTGTGGAATCCTAGAAATAAAGCATTCCAGAAATGTGTGAGTTAGGCTTTCCATCTGACCTCATTCACAGTATGGTTCGTATATTATTAATAGTTTATATAGATGTTCGTTGGTTAGACAGTGACCTGTTCTCATTCTAATAATATTAGTTATATGTCTTCTATTTATGTACGATTTTTTTACTCCAGATTTCAGTTGGAAACTCTTCCTCAATTTTGGTATACCATCGACCATGTCAGTGAATGTAGTTCTTATTTATTCTTTAATAAGAGGGGTATGTGGTTACCTTCCAAAGGGATTTTTTTGAGATATTGTATGCGTTTCAGTTTTTTCAATTTGTCCGCTCCTCCATTTCCTAGGATTCCAGAATGACCCAGAATCCGGGATATATAAATTTCATTGTTTATATGTTGGCTTCCAATAAATGCCTTTTTGTTAGAAGCCTAGTAAAGTCATTGCTTTGGGTCTACACTGGATCTTGTTGCTTCATTAATTGCTGCTATTCCGCAGTACAAATTTCTATTTCGTCCGGAAGCCTGAAGGAAAAGTTATAGGATCTCTTTGGGCAATGAATACAATACACCTTCTGTCGCCCTTCAGTGTATATAAACTAAACGTATATTGGTTACTCTAGGTTGCTGTTTTTTCTCTAAAAATGTTTTTGTTATAGGAGTTATCTTTATTCATATTTAAGTTTAATATCTTATTTTTTTGGATTGATACTCAAAGTTGTATGTTATAGCAGGGTAGTGTACAGAGTGGCCATTTTATGGTGATACAGTACCTTATCTAGAAAACGGTAATAGTTACGACAAAAAGGTAAATACAAAAGTTTTTTGGATTCAATTATATTTTTATTTTATTTCAATTTTGCTTATACAGGGTGTTTCGTTTTGACGTGACACATGTCAACTTTCTTAATTTAAATGGGATACCCTATATATTATTACATATTTCGATTCTACTGTTAAGTTGCGAAAGTTTTTATAATAACGTCTATATTTGAATTCTTTATCGTTTTTGAGTAAATTGAGTTTTTAGAATTTTTTTAAAAAACATATTTTTTAAAAAAAAATTTTTACCTATAAAACTTTAATGGAACTAACTAATATCCTAAACATACATTACTAAGGGTTCAATTCAACGAGTTCCCATGCTGTCTTACCAATTAATATACAGGGTGTTAAAAATGGAGATTAAAACAAACAGAACTTTAAATGTAAAAATCTCCTGTTTTTCAAATGTAACACCCTGTATATTTTTATTTCATCTGATTCAGCGTTTAATTACCTATCATTACTCATATATATATGTCCTATACCTAAAATGAACAGTTTCGATTTTATTAGCCGTTTTCTGATATGACTATTTTTTTTTTAATATAAGTAAACAGATGAAGTGGTTAAAATAAAAATATCTTAAACTAAGCCTTATTCTCATTTCCTTAACACAGATAGCGACTATAAATAATGTTAGAAAATACAAATTAAAGTGAAATATTATGTAATTTATGTTCTTATTATTTAATGTTTACGAAAACAAGGGAGAGACAAAAAAAATATCTTGTGCCACACGGTATAACTAATAACTAACTGAGTATTAAACGTGATTAAAACAGATTATAAAAAAATTTTCATATGGCCACCGTCCATTGCGATACATGAAGTGTAAATAGCCTCCATTTTTCGAATAGCGTTCCTTATCGAATTACATGCATTAAAATTATTGATATCTTCCCTGATTTTTATTTTTAACTCATTTCTATTATTAGATCTAGTTTTATAAACTTTATTTTTTAGTGCACCCCACAAAAAGAAGTCTAAAGGGCTTCGTGATGGCCAGGATATTAAACCATGTCTTCCTATCCACAATGGAAAATGTTGATTAAGGAAATTTACTACCGGTGCAACCGTGTGGTAAGGGGCGCTATCCTGCTGAAAAATTATATTTTCTCGAATATTTGCTGGCAAGTCGTTGATAAGGGGCATGATTTCATTCCTAAGCAGCACCAAGTATCTTTCCCCATTTAACGATCTGTCGAAAATATTGGTCCAATAATACGGTCGCAAATAATTCCACACCACACATTTACGGTTTGACGGCCTTGTTTTTTTAATTGCTTTTATTAGATGTTTATTAGTCTGAGACCAGTAATGAGTGTTTCTCCGATTAAAAATACCCGCCGTATTAAATGAGGCCTCTTCAGTCCAAAGCACTTTTGAAAAAACACATTTTCGAACTGCCGGTCCATAATATCACAACAAAAAGTCAATCTTTCATTAAAGTCTAATTGTGATAATAATTGGAAGAAATTTATAAGGATGATAACCATTTACCTGCAGTGTTTTTTGAATACTTCGTCTACTGACACCTGCAATGTCTCTGTCAGCATCTCTTTGGGATGTTTCATCATCTTCCTCGAAATAAAGTAAAATCTCCAGTTGTTTTTCCTCAGCGAGGACAAAATTGGGACGATTTTTCTTAGAGTTTTTAAGGACTCCATTTTTCAAATCACCCACAATTCGAAAAAATATAGTCTTGGAGGGAACTCGATTTTTAGGATATTCCCTCGAATATTCTCTAAGGGACTTTTATTATTTTTTATGAAACAGTTGTATAATTTCAAACGTTTATCTAAACTATATAAAGCCATTTTTTAACAAATTTCGCAGCAAAAATTTGACAAAAACGACATACAGAGCAAATGTCAACTTAAGTCAACAATTGCATTAGGTTATTTCCTAAGCCTATGATTTTTTTAGTTTCTGATCTCATTTACTGACAAAATTCCAGGATAAATCAGAAAACGGCTAATAAAATCGAAACTGTTCATTTTAGGTATAGGACATATATATGAGTAATGATAGGTAATTGAACGCTGAATCAGACGAAATAAAAATATACAGGGTGTTCCATTTGAAAAACAGGAAATTTTTACATTTAAAATTCTGTTTGTTTTGCTCTCCATTTTTAACACCCTGTATGTTAATTGGTAAGACCAGCATGGAAACTCGTTGAATTGAACCCTTAGTAATGTATGTTTAAGATATTAGTCAGTTCCATTAAAGTTTTATAGGTAAAAAATTAAAAAAAAAAAATATGTTTAAAAAAAAAATGCTAAAAACTCAATTTATTCAAAAACGATAAAGAATTCAAATATAGATGTTATTATAAAAACTTTCGCAAATTAATAGTAGAATCGAAACATATAATAATATATAGGATGTCCCATTTAAATTAAGAAAGTTGACATGTGTCACGTCAAAACGAAACAACCTGTATAAACAAAAGTAAAATAAAATAAAAAATTAATTGAATCCAAACAACTTTTGTATTTAACTTTTTGTCGTAACTATTACCGTTTTCTAAATAAGGTACTGTATCACCATAAAATGGCCACCCTGTACTATATTTATACATTCTGTTCCAGAAGGGTTGCAGGAAATTAAAGGCTTGAACTTAGTACGGGACCTCTTTTCCCTGCCAATAATTCACATTACATGCTTTATTGCCTACCAGGTACGTAAGTGTTCCAGATCTCAAGATTCAGTTTCGGCTTGCAGGGCGTTATTTGTAGTGAACCTCCAGCTTCCAAGAACGACGCTGAGCACTCGATGTTCTATAGGACTGAAATTCCTAGTGTTATTTTCATTAATGGGTTTGATCAGGTAAGCTCCATAGTTTAGGTCGTGACGAGACCATTGAGTGCTGTTAGCAAGGTAGCCTTATAGGCTTCCCCCCAAGTTCTACAAACAATTTTTAATTATATTAATGGTATTTGTTGTAATTTAGATTTTGGTCCAGATATGCACTCAAATATTTTACATGGTTTTTGTATGGTATTGTATTATTTATAGTGACGGATAAGGGAAATTGTTTCTTCCTTCCTTTTGTTAAGAGAATAGATTTACATTTTTTGTATGATACCTCCAGTCCAAGGTCTGTGATTATCTCATGCCGCAAAATTGATGCGTTGTTAATGTTGCCGTCCATTCGATCAATATTGCTATGTTTCTCAAAAATGTCTCTGGTATTTACATTGAACAGAATAGTACTTAAGCCCTGTGGGAAGCTATATCCTGCTGCCTCCGGTCTAAAAAGGTCACCATTAATTTTTCGTATCCATATTTTTCTTCCGGATAATATATTGTATATTTGTGATATGCGGATTTGATGTCTATGAGTACCGCTAAGACTGGAAAGTTCTTTGTTGAAGGCTAAGTTGGTGTATATAACTAAGTCTGTTATATTGCTAAGGACACTCATTCTTTTCTGAAACCTGTTTGTATTATATTAAGTGGTTTCTTGTTTTCTATGATCCATTCTAGTCTGTTTTTGAACAAACTTTAAAGCATTTTTAGATAGCAACGCTAGAATGATAGGTCTGAGGTTGTTCGCCCTTGTTGGATTTTTGTTTCATTTGCATATGGGTAGTAACAGTATCTTTCCATGCTTGGGGCAACGCTGCAACAGGTGTTGTAGATATCAAACAGCTTTAGTTTGCCTATGTGGGGAACATTGACAATCAAAATTGGCGTAATTTACATCATCATCAGTTTCGTTTGTCCATCAGGCCTATATTTGCATATCATATAATTTTCCAGGGAGGGTATGATATAAAGTTGTTTATTGCTGTTTTTCTATCTCTGAGTTTCTGTGTACATTCTTTATCCCACCAGGAGTTATCGTTTTGCGATCTTTCTTTTCCTGCGTATTAGGAATAGTTTACTTAGCTGTTTCTTGAATAATGTCGTTAAATTATTTAAAGGTTATTTATTCATGTATATTCTTGAATTTGCGTTCCAATGTAATGTTATATTGGGTCTAGTCAGTTTTTGTGTACAGTCTTCTGGGTGGGTAACACGCTATAAAATTTGCATTATTAATGCCGTTATTAGTGTTTAGGTGTATGTACGGAGGATAGTGGTTGCTAAAACCACAGTCGGGAATTATCCCCCATCTGCAACATGACGCCATTTCCGAGCTAAATATGGAAATGTCTAATGGGCTTGGGTTTTCTTCTGGAAGGCTTATTCTTGCGGGGAACCCATCATTCAAGACCACCAGGTCATTCTACTCCAAGAATGGTGCCAGTTATCTGCCATTGGTGTTGTGACTAGCACTACCCTAGCATGTACGGTAAGCATTTAGGTCACCCATTAGAATAACATTGCCTGATAGCAACGCTAGAATGATAGGTCTGAGGTTGTTCGCCCTTGTTGGATTTTTATTTCATTTGCATATGGGTAGTAACAGTATCTTTCCATGCTTGGGGCAACGCTGCAACAGGTGTTGTAGATATCAAACAGCTTTAGTTTGCCTATGTGGGGAACATTGACAATCAAAATTGGCGTAATTTACATCATCATCAGTTTCGTTTGTCCATCAGGCCTATATTTGCATATCATATAATTTTCCAGGGAGGGTATGATATAAAGTTGTTTATTGCTGTTTTTCTATCTCTGAGTTTCTGTGTACATTCTTTATCCCACCAGGAGTTATCGTTTTGCGATCTTTCTTTTCCTGCGTATTAGGAATAGTTTACTTAGCTGTTTCTTGAATAATGTCGTTAAATTATTTAAAGGTTATTTATTCATGTATATTCTTGAATTTGCGTTCCAATGTAATGTTATATTGGGTCTAGTCAGTTTTTGTGTACAGTCTTCTGGGTGGGTAACACGCTATAAAATTTGCATTATTAATGCCGTTATTAGTGTTTAGGTGTATGTACGGAGGATAGTGGTTGCTAAAACCACAGTCGGGAATTATCCCCCATCTGCAACATGACGCCATTTCCGAGCTAAATATGGAAATGTCTAATGGGCTTGGGTTTTCTTCTGGAAGGCTTATTCTTGCGGGGAACCCATCATTCAAGACCACCAGGTCATTCTACTCCAAGAATGGTGCCAGTTATCTGCCATTGGTGTTGTGACTAGCACTACCCTAGCATGTATGGTAAGCATTTAGGTCACCCATTAGAATAACATTGCCTGTTAAATTGTAAATACTTTCTAAATGGTTTTTAGGTTATTTGTTTAATGTGGCGTGTAACAGGTGATTATGTTTAGATTATTAATTTTGATACTTAGGTGCTGGAAATTATCTTCTTTTATATAAGGTTGTATATTAATTTCTGAAAAAAAAATTTGATATTTTTATACAAATTAAATGACTCCGTGTCCGTCGACACAATAACTTCTTAGAATTAGGTAATTTTTTAGATAGAATGAATTATATGTCTTTAACCAAGTTTCGTTAATTAGAATTATATCTGGGTTGTGGTCTCAAATAAAGGTTAGAAAATTAGTTCTGGTTGGAATGATAATACGGGTGTTCCATTGTAAAATTTTTAGTTTGGAGTTGAAAGCCACGCTATTATTTGTGGTTTGACTGCGTCAGGCTCTAGAATGTATAAGAGGTATGAATAATATAGAAACATATTTTGGTTAGAAGTCCTCGTCTTCCATATCCATGTCCGATGGGAAGTCCATTATTCTTTGGTAAATTGCTTAAAAATGTTTTTGAATGTGTGGTGAGGCTATTTCTATATATTTAAAATCTTGTTGAAAATTAAGTTTATTTTTATGTGGTTGGAATACAAAAGGCTTTTTTTTAAGAATGTTTATATTAAGGATTATTACAATATAGGGTGTTTGTATGCTTGTTAGAAAGAGGACTTATATTGGGATTTGGAGATTCAGAGGGGGTGTCCTTTTAAGTTAAAGAGTAGGTGGTGCTGTTTCCTAGTCTTGAATTTGGAAAAATTAGATTTTCTTTTTGGGGGGTTTGAGGTCAATTGTGTGAAAGATTTTTTTTATTGGGATACCATTCTGCGATGTGGGACAGGTATTATATTGCCTAGTAAAGTCCCTGTCATTGTTTGAATCGTTGCCTTATAAAAAGAAATCTTTAGATCATTAGTTTTTTAGTATTTTTTTGCCTATTGTATTCGAGGCATTTAAAGGATCTTAAACTATGTCCCTCACTTTTGCAATATATACGCATTTGGATACGGTTATACTATTTTCCTCAGTCTGGGGAGGGTAGCTTAATTGACCACAGTTAAAACATTTTTTATTTCTGGTTCTGCATTTTGGGTTTGTGTGACCATAACATAAGCAATGATAACATTGGGGTCACTGGGAGGATATATTTGTGTGCGAGGTCAAAAAGTTTGATTTCTGTTGGTAGGTTTTTACCATCAAAACTAACAAGTATAGATTTTGTGGGAATGTATTCATATTCCTTAATGTTTTTATTAGAGATCGGGTCTTTATTTACTTGTTTATATTTCTTCTTCTTCTCATGGTGCGTATAACTTGTTTACTGTACCTCGGAGAAACCCACTGCTGTTGTATTGTATCATATTCGAAGATTCCTGGGCCAAGATATACGTCTTTTTCCGGGTCCTCTCTTTCCGTAAACTTTCCCTTGCAATACGAATTGCAGCAGATTCTAGCGCTCAACTGGTATTCCTTATGACGTGACCCAAGGACTCTAGTTTACGGGTTTTTAAAGTGGTAAGCAGTTTCTTTCCTTTTCCCAATCTCTATAAAACTGCCGATTAGTGTCATGATCAGTTCAAGGTATTTTTAAAATACGTCTATTCAACCAGATCTGAAACGGTTCGAGTTTCTTACATCAGGTTTCTGTTAGTGTCCATGACTCCATCCCATTTATCACAACAGGGAAAACGTCGCATCTAAAGAGTCTGATCTTCGTTGTCGATGTTATTTCGTGGCATGTAACTATTTTCGCCATCTGCATCCAAAAATGCAGTTCCACCCTTTTCTATTCTGCATCCTGAGAATGACCCCAATCCTGGTTAATGGTGGTCCCGAGATAATTTACGGTTGGACTTTCTCGATCTGCTGATTATTTAACACAAGTTGACCGAGCTAGTGGTCGCCTTTTGCTATAACCATAAACCTCCATCATCCTACATCCACCGCCCTTGTCATTATTACTTGAAAGTCTTCCAAGTTACTCGCGAATACAACCGTGTCATCAGCATATCTCAGATTATTTATGGATTCACCTTTAATCTTTATTCCTATGTTTAATCTAGTTATTTATACTACGTTGAAAGGGGATTATGTGCCGTAAATTAAGGGTTTTGAATGATGAATCATTACATTTTTAACCAAACCTTTACATGACGTGTAACTGAAAGGAATAGTGATCTTATGTTTCTTTTTGCTAAGTTTTCATTATTTAGAAAATTATTAGCTGTTTTTAGATCCGTGAACTCTAAACCTATTTTATTTTTACTTTTTTTACTGATTTTGTTTACATTTGTTAACTTTAGTTATTTTTAATGCGCTATATTTGCCTATATTTTCTTGAGAGTCATTAGATTCAACGCATACAATATATGGTATCGCGCTTTGTTAAAATTCTCGTGGGTTACTGACGACTACGAGTCGCTCAGTTTTCTTTTTAGAATTAATATCCCCATTTGTTTTAGTTTTTGGCTTATTAGATATTTGGTTTATGTAAGTTTAGTTGCCTATATCAGGTGAAATAGATCTTATGTTCCTATTGTTGTCTATTATCAACTATTATAAAAATTATATGTTTTTACATAATATCTTTATGGAACGCTGAGCAATCTACATTCACCTATGGATCAAATCGCAGAATCCCTGTATCAGCGCCTGATTTAATATTTAGATAATTATTTATGTACATACACTTACCATCGCCGATTTTGATGATTTATGGTACAAGGATAGATTTTTGGCCGTTGATCACGAAAATCGTGAAAATTAGATTTTTTGGCGACGTTTTGTTTCCGAGATATCCGCCATCAATTTCACTTCACAATCTTACAATTTTTTACTTTTTTACTGTTTCCTTCAGTAATTTGTATAAGAAAACGATTGAATACACAATTGAGTTATAAAAATTACACACATTTTCCAAAACCACGTCAATAGAATTGCATCTGTCAATTACTTTTTAATATGGAATGTTTCTTGATTTTGCGTTTTAAGTTGGCAGCTGTTATCATTAAAAGAAGAAAATGCAGTAAATATTTAATTTTATAATTCGAAAAGTTTTTTAAAACAGTTTATTATGGATATTTTCTCAAACAAATTGATTGATGCCCAGTTAGCAGATGGAGGCACCAGGTGGATCGGTACTGGGTTTAGAACTAGGTCAGGCTCCGGACCACGACAGCGCTGAGGCATAATTTTAAAGCTATATTACTAATGGATTATAGCTTTAACGATGATGCCTTCGCGCTACCGCGTTCCGGCGCCTAACTTGATGCTAAGTTCGGTACCGATCCACCTTTCCGCTGTCGCGTTCTGGCGCCAGACAATCTGTAAATATGGTAATAATCCACAAATGTAACATAATAAACAGTATCAAAAACTGCTATATTGATCAAATTTGTCAAATTTTAATTTTCAACATTTTTCGATAACAATGGCAACCATTGTTATAAAACACAAAATTAAGAAAAAATCCGTATTAAAAATAGCGATTGATAGATACAATTTAATTGATCTGATTTTTGAGTAATATAACGTTACAAATTGAAAAATATGTGTAATTTTTACATTTTAATTGTTTATTAAATGGTTTTTTTTTATAAAAATTACTGAAAGAAACAGAAAAAAAAGTGTAAACCGCGTGTATAAGATTTTTGATGGTTTATATATCAGAAACGAAACTTTGACGAAAAAATGTGATTTCGGATTCGTTATCAACGGCCGAAAATCTACTGGTGTATCAAAAATAACTTGAATCGGCGATGATAAGTGTAAGTAAAGAATTATCGGTATTTGCGGTAATTCTGAAAAGAGATTCATCTGAAAAATATACTTACAGGTATATTTTAAATAGTATTTTCAGTATAATGTTGTCAAAATTAACACTTAACTTATATATTTTGAATGACTATAAATAAAATTTAAATTTATCGAATGGTGAAGTATTATAAAAAAAGATGCTGCTAGGATATTTTGTTAAAAATAATTTTTGTGTTTTGTAAGGCTAAATAACTTCTTAATATTACACAGACATGGCTATAATCGGCGTACAACCGTCGATATTAAACGAAGATACGTTTGGTGGGTTGGGATTTTTGCTGTGGAGAAGATACAATTTTTTATATCAAACAAAAAAAATAACTTGGGCTAACCAAAACGCAGTACGGTACTTAAGAATCAACTCTACAAAATTACAGGATTTGAGAAAGGATTTTTTTTCTAAGTTAACCGACCTCATAGCACTTACCGTCTTAAATATACTAATGGTGACTGGTAAGTATCGGTTCTTCAACTGAATTTTGTGATGTGGATGTAAAAATTTATAATTTTACAGTGATTTTTTTAAAGCGGGTTTCGTGGGGTGTTATGCATTTAGGTTTTTACTTTTTTCCTAAATCAATGTGGCACCCAACATTACATAATATTACTAATTAAAATGCATACAAATATCGCTTTTCTTTTTTAAGACAAATAAAATACCTACCTCTATTCTTGACTTTGGCCTAACTGAAACAGTGATGGTAATGTAATTGATTAGTTTTAATAACACATTCAATAACAGTTTTGGTCTTTAGCGAATGAATTGATTGTATTTTACAAATTCCTATGTACTATAGCTACATAAGCACACACAAATAATATCGAATCCCCAGAGTACAGACAACGGCGGGGCCAATCAGATTAAGATTTTGAAATCTTCGCTGTTCAGTGAATCCCCGATAAATATAGTAAACCGCTAATTCGCTTCTATTTTATAGTGGTGTTTTTTAACTTTTACTATTTGTTGGTATATCAGTTTTATTAGATACAAGTAAAATCATAGTTTCCCTTAAGATCCATTATCACCGGGCCCTTCGTATCCGTGGACCTCCTAGCGGTAGTGCGTATTTTCCCTTAAACTACACCGGCCCAAACAGTTAGTGGACCGAAACTTCACTGGCCTAAACCGTCGAAATCCCGACAGATTGGAATGTGTGGAATGCGCCGCTAGCCCGTCACTTTAAATACCGAATTGGCGAGCTACGCTACTGGCTAAAAATTCTTTAAATAGGCCTGCTGTGTTGTCATTGTTGTCATGTTTTATTGATAAAAATAAATATATTGTTCGCAGTCTTCCGGTTCGTCTCGTCGAATGCAGACCTCTGTGTTGATAAGATAAGTGGTGCCACGTGTTCGGTTTTGCTGCTTTATTTCGGGGGGAAACGGGAGACTCAACCGCTCAGAGTGGAAACTAACGACCCCGCTAGAAAGGGAGCAGACGCTGTGAACGTGTGAGGCCTAGTTGTTCCTGTATTCTATCCCGTTCGTCTGCCGCAGTTCTACATAGAATAGTAGTGAAATGGCCGCTATGTGGCGGGAGTGGGAGGGGTAAGGGGATAGCTTGAAAGAAAAGGTTATCTCGTGAGACCAGTAGTACTCTCAAGGGGCATCTAGTGGAAGCCAAGATGCATTAGAAAAGTTTTAAAGAAAGTTAAATTTAAAGATTTGAAATACACGGGGTGATCGGGAGCCCAGAGCTCGCCATCCGGACATCCCACCGATAACGTCCCCAAACCGGAATAAAGTGTATCTCGCTCCGAGGGTCGCCGGATAAAGCGAGTAAGCTCCGGACGGGGAGCAATCTGGCAAGTTGCGAAGTGCAGTGCCAAAAACATATAATGGAAATGGAAATGGAAATATATTGTTTGTTGTTAACGTAAATTAACTGTTTGTTTGGTTTATTATAAAGCATTTGTTTATCACAGGATAATATCTAATTAATGGAATAATGGAGATTGAATATTGAAAAAAAATTATTGTTGGAAAGCCCAGGAAGAGGTTATTGCTTGTTTGCATTGAGATGATTTTTAAACCTTCTACCCTTGTCTATACATAAACAAGGCTTCTACTTTTAAAGTGAGTATGTTTATTTTAGAATAGTGTGAATATGGTATAAAGTTGCAACCATTTCAATTTTTGGACTCTTACACTCAGATAATCTTATTTGTTAGTATATAGTCCCCATCTGTAATTAATGTGGATGTTGTTCCCTACCTAAAAATAAAACAAAGTTGTGTACTAAAGACCATATAAAAATCCATAAAAGCCTTGATGCTTGAACATATATCTTTTAACTAAAATGTTTTGTGAGCTTTTTGAGACACATAATTTCAACTTTTTTTTTAAGTTTTTTAATTTTGTATCCTGATCCCAAGCAAATACCTATCTAAAAATCAGTTTTTATCAGACACATATTGTTTTAGGACCAATGCAAGTCTTGATGTTTGATATAGGTATTGTAGACAAGGCTTAGGAAGTTAGTTCTGCTCATATGTGCATTGCAGATAGTAGTGACGTGTATATTATAGTGATACTTGAGTACTTACAATTACTGTTGCTGAGAAAGTGTGTAGTTTGAGAACTAAAAAAGATGCACCATATGATAAATGTAGGGTCAACTTTATTTTTAATTTTATCTTTAATAAATTTTTTTATTGCTGTAAAGTGTATCACATATTTGGTATATTGATTAAAGATATATAGCTAAAGTGGATTAGAAATTTGAAGATTTTTTCCCTATATTTTAAAAATATTAACTGCGGCCTATTTATATATTTTCTTCAGTTGGTATACACAATTGAGTAATAAGTTAATTTAGTAAGTATGCAAGATATTGCACATCTCACCTTTAATTTTTTTAAAATCTAAGTATGGTTTAAGAAAAAGTTAGGTAGATGATATAATTATAAAGAACAAAAGTTTTTCGAAGATACCCTCAATTAATTTTATGCTTTCAGGTTCTTAAGTTTATTAACTGGTATAAAGTAGTTTAGATCTTGTGAATTATTTTATCAAATAACTTATTAAAATATAAACTTTTATAGCCTAATCTTATAAAATTTCCTAAAAATATTACATCTTATCGTTGACTTTACCATATGTTGGGAACTGGCTGTCAAACTTATAACACTGCGTATTGTTAAAAAAATTATGGTATATCTTTTAAAGTCTTTATTCAAGTAAATGTTAAGTTTTCTAAATAAATAGTTCCAAACCAGTAAAAAAGGTATCCTACAATAGCTTTATACATAGATTCTGTCATATCACAATTAAATCAGCTATACATTAAGGTATCATATTATAAGGCTAATAATTCTTAAGGTTGAGACAGTGTTTCAAAAGGGATAGACATTGACTGAAAGCATTATCCCATATAATACCTGTAGTGCCTTGTTTAATGTCCGACTAAGAAAAATATTTTTTAATTGAGAAAAATCTAGTTTAAACATTATATGTTAAATATTATTTAACTGACTTTGACATAATGTCAGTTTTTGTCAAAATAAACTAATAATAAATGGTGCCAAGGATATATAACCAAATCCCATTGGAATTTAAGAGCAAATCATATTATATAATTAAACAAAAATCTTGAATACTTCAAAATGAAGTAAGCGTTTCATGATTGCATACGAATTTTGATTGATCATAAATTAAACATTCATTTAACTTTTTTGTAAAAAAAATTGGTAAATGTAGAAGTTATAGATTTTTAACCCATTATTTTCTATGTATACTGGGTGTTTTTCGGAAAAGCATGACAATTTTTTTTTGTTTTTGTGGTACACTCTGTATATGTCCATCAAGTTGGGCTCTTCTTGCTAATTATAATTATACTAGGTTTGAAACATTTATCGTGAAACACAAATGCGGAAATTGACAATATACCTATTATAAGAAATGTTATAGAAAACATAACACCGATATGAATAACTTGCTTCTTATGGCATGGTTTTTCTCCATTGTCTTTGAAGGTAAAGGTATCAAATATAACATATTTATGATTAGCAAAAAGATGCTTATTTAATGGGCATATAATAGACAGGGTGTCCCATAAAAAAATTAAGGCTTCTATTTATAATCAATATTCCCGTACGTTATTAGATGATAATTGATCATTGTAGATGATAAAAATACTATTTGTTTGCCTGTCATTGTTAATATATTTTATTGTTATAGTTTACAATTTCACAATGTTTGTATTTATTTAATATATTATTATACAAAAAAAGCACAATTTTACAAAAGAAAATACACTTAATACTCACACACAGAACAAAACATAGAAAAATAGTTAAGTAATGAAACTTAAAATATTTAATACACTAAGGTAATAAAACTCAAACTAAAACTAGAAATAAAATGTAAGTTTAACCCTAAAAGAAAAAATTAAGTGCTAAAATAAATATAATATATAATAAGTAGGAATAAGTTTTGTAATTTTTTAAATAAAACACATATTTTACTGATTAATTTGTTTGTGCCCAGATGCATATATATATATATATATATATATATATATATATATATATATATATATATATATATATATATATATATATATATATATATATATATATATATATATATATATATATATATATATATATATATATATATATATATATATATATATATATATATATATATATATATATATATATATATATATATATATATATATATATATATATATATATCCCGGTCTTTATTTAGTTATATTTATACATATTTTAAGACTAAACTTTATGGACATCCCTAAGAAAATAAATAAGTAGCTATATATATTAGTTATATTTATACTATATATTCACTAAACCTAAAAGAAAAAATTAAGTGCTAAAATAAATATAATATATAATAACTAGGAATAAGTTTTGTAATTTTTTAAATTATTTTACTGATTAATTTGTTTGTGCCCAGATGCATACTAGATATATATATATATATATATATATATATATATATATATATATATATATATATATATATATATATATAGCCATCAATTATATATATATATATACATATATACTGTCATTATTTAGTTATATTTATACATATTTTAAACCTAAACTGATGCTAACCACAACCACTCTAAAATGTGCTCTCTACACATTTATAAAAAACTAGCTATATTCACTGTTAAAATTTGAAATGATCAGTATAATTGAACTTTGTGACATTAAGAACTCAAATCATGATATTAACAGGCATATTTTTTTTCCTGATAGTATGGTGAACATAAGATATGTTGTCTTGGGCGCAATTGGTCAAATCAGGAGTACTCGATGTACCTACATAAAAAAAATAATAGGATCGAATTGATAACCTCCTTTTTGGAAGTGGAGTAAAAATTACCTGCACAGATTAATTCAAATAAAAAAAAATATAAGGTTGGATATTTTTGTTAAGGTGATAAAATGCCAATTTTTCTGGGCAGGTGAACCACTGATTTATTAAATACAATAAAATCCAATTTTCTTATAAAAATTATTCAAAAACAATTTCAAACAAATAACTTGGTTGGTGTGACAACATTCTTCAGGGCCTAGCTCGGATATAGTAAACAGAGCCTATAATTATGTTTTGCTCTTTCAATTTCTCCAAATTCAACAGACCAAAATTATTAATGTTACAAAAACAGTTTTGAAGCCAGGTATAATTTTGTTAACCTTACAATAAAAAAATACTGATATTCAATTTCCAATGATCATTTTTGAAGCTTAGTTTGCATTGGTTTTGATTAAAATTCTACAAATCATATCACTTGTTAACAATATGAATAATTTAAGTCTGTGATTACAAATAATTTCATAAGAAATTAATTACAGCTACCCTTACTTTTGACTAAATATGCTACGTGGATTTTGAAGCTACATTTAAGGTGTGTTAACAAATTGAAGAAGTTATCAAAATAACTGGCGCCTTAAAGCTAAAGAAGCAAGCTTTCAAATTCTGAAAATATTAACAAGATAGATTGCCTTGTTTTTAAAATACAGACCATTGTGTTTTTGTTATGATAACTTCAATTAAGTTTATGTATTGAAAGTTTTTATGAATTTTTCCAGTCCAGTCTGGAGTTAGCCTAACCCTGGATGTAACAATAATAGCTATATTTTAAAAAATGATATACTTTAAATCATTTTGTGTATTTAATCACAAATATTTGTAAAAGTTATATATCTTTGTTACTGGACATTGTGGATAACTATATGATGTGGATGATCCGTGTTGAATGATTTCAAAATGTATCTACTTAGTTATGTTAAAGTAGGAGGAGTACTGTGTCTTGTGCTTTTTAACATGTATATCAACACTCTTTGTAATCTTGGCACTAGGGGGTAAAGTGGTTGCCTATGCTGATGACTCCACTTTGATTTTTCCTAGTAATACATGGGAAGAAGTGCAGTATTTATTAATTGAGGATATGAATAAGGTTAAATAGTTTTTGGATAATTTTAAATTGACTCTTAATGTAAAGAAAACTAACTTATTCAGTTGCATAAATTAATCATCCAAATTTTAATTAAATTAACATAGATTCTTTGAGTGTACTGTTACAGCTGGGTAAATAAAGCAATAAAAAATAGTAAAAAGTTTAAAGAAATAAAAAGTTTTAAGAAGTAAGTCTATTCATTGTAGGTCAGACACATTGTAATGGCATAAATAATACCTACTTGACAAAATGGTGAATGTCTAGATATAGTTTATTTTCAGAATAAATCTAAACCTAAGATTATATTAAACATTAACTTTATTTAAAACACATTAAAGTAAATATTTTTTTCTTCTCAACTCACAAAAGGGTTGTTTTCACTTGCCTCGCCCCTGGCAATAACTGAATTGGTGTAGTTGGTAAGAAGGCCAGATTTTAATCAATGACATACATACTTACTTTCTAGAGCTTACATCTTGTTGGTGATCTTATTACATAGTGGTCGTCCCTGGGCATACTAAAAATAAAGAATTTTCCTAATTACTTTCAAAAAAATTAATACTCTTATTTAAAAAAAAAAAGAAATGAATGAAATAGGTATTGCACTACTTAGAAAAATAACCAGGTACTGGTAAACTTATGCTATTTGAATTTTAAAAAGAAAACGAAAAAAAAACTACATATTATTTTTAAATAATGAGTCCATATAATTTCAAAAAAATTGATCATACTAAATGCTTATTTGTGGAAGTATTATTCTAGCTTTATCTTAGGCATGTTATAAATATATTTTATTTAATCAGAAGTTGTACCATCTATACATTTTTACATTCCGATAAAACTTTAAATTCTATGAATGTCAGTTTTTAAATGTTTAAAATCGGACAAAAAATGGCGGATCTATTTAGCTGGCCATGTCACAAATATTAATGCAAATTTTAACAGACTTCATAAAGATTTGGTTATCAATTTGACCCTATGAATTTTTTGTATGTATGTACATAGATTACTCTGCGATGATTTCAACAATTTTGATGTAATTTTCAAGGAATATTCGGGATATTGCCCGAGTGGTCCTGCAGCCAGCATATTGTAAAAAGGTTAAATATGGCGGAATGACGCTATATTAAATATTTATTCGACGCAATAAAAGCGTCCACCATTTTATTAGGAATTTACATAGATATATATGGTTATTTGTTAAATATAACTTAAAATAAAACTCATATAAATTGAACTAAAAAGGATGAAATAAAAAACTGTATAAAAAAATAAAACTTCAAAAAATGCACCTAAAAATGGAAAATAGTATTTTATTCCAACTGGAAAATTTTAGTCTGTGAAGTCAGCACCAAATTACTAGAGATAACATTATAACTAACATTATACTCTTGGTATTAGACATCAAAACAGTCATTACATAAATATAGTTTTGTGATTAGGTAATTAAGAATAAGTTTGGTTTCGATTTCACAGACACAAGGTATGGGATTCACTTCTGGGGAGTTTCTTCACAATATCTACTTCAGAAAGCGTTGTTCTCCAAACAGAAATTTTTATAAAAAATAGAACAAACTTCAAGAAAAAAACAAAACTAAAAAATAATATTTTATTCCACATTGAAAATTTGACTTTTTGAAGTCGTCTTCAAACTTATTCTTAATAACTTAATCACAGACGTTTATATAATGGGTACTTAGATATATGGGAATAAAATATATTAATATCTATTAATTTTTACATTCCGATAAAACTTTAAATTCTATGAATATCAGTTCTTAAATGTTTGAAATCGGAAAAAAAATGGCAGATCTACAGCCATTTTCTTTATTTTGTTTAGATGGCCATGTCACAAATATTAATGCAATTTTTAAAAGACTAAAGAAGGAGGTTATCAATTTGACCCTATCTATTTTTTTATGTATGTACACCGATTACTCTGCGGTGGTTTCAACAATTTTTGTATGTATGTACATAGATTACTCTGCGATGATTTCAACAATTTTGATGAAATTTTCAAGGAATATTCGGGATATTGCCCGAGTGGTCCTGCAGCCAGCATATTGTAAAAAGGTTAAATATGGCGGAATGACGCTATATTAAATATTTATTCGACGCAATAAAAGGATGAAATTTTCAGGATATTCCCGAAGTGGTCTCACAGCAAGTTTGTTGTAAAAAAGTTAAAAAATAGCGGAATCACGCTAGATTAAATATTCTATTCGACGCGAAGCGTTCACCATTTTATCAGGAAATAACATATATATATATATATATATATATATATATATATATATATATATATATATATATATATATATATATATATATATATATATATATATATATATATATATATATATATATATATATATATATATATATATATATATATATATTTGTGAAATATGACTTTTAAAATAAAACTCATATAAATGGAACTAAAAGGAATGAAATTAAAAGAAATTATAAAAAAAATAAAACCGACTTCAAAAAATGCACTAAAAAGTGGAAAATATTTTATTCAATTTTGAAAATTTTAGTCTGTAAAGTCAGCCCGAAACTAATAGATAGTAAAACATACTCGTGGTCTTAAAACATCAAAACACTCAATACATAAATATATATTTGTGATTAAATAATTAAAAATAAGTTTGGCTTCAACTTCACAAACTAAAATTTTAAAGAGGAAATAAAACATTATTTTTCTTCTAAGCACTTTATTTAGCTACCTATTTAACAAATTTTTCTAAAAGTTTTCTTTTTAAGAAGAAAATATTTTGAAAAGGAGAAATGCCTCATTTCTATTAAAATATCTAATTATTTTGACATATGAATTACCTCAGCAGTTCTATATTTATTCTCAGATGGATCATGGAACCATTCCTCATTGCTATGTCTGTCTACTCATAATTTTATATGCAAAGCTGATTTTCATTTTTTATTGTTTTCTAAGATTCATACCCCGATTTGCCAAATGGAGTCCACTGTGGATGATGCATCCATGGATTTACTTGGTTTTCCTAAAAATGCAAACACAACTATATATCATAATCATGTTATCAACCAAATACAAATGTTTTTGTTGAGGTTTTTCTTTTAACTAACATTTAGTGTGCACTAATTAAAAACCCGATATATTGTAGAAAATCCGAAGAGGAACATTTAAAAAAAAATGTATACCTACACAAAAAAAGAATCTAGGTGACTTACCAATATGAAATTTGTACATTACAATATACTTTCTGATATCCCAATATTGATAGTCCCTTTAAAATGCCGAATCTAACTTTCTAGTACTCTCTCTCGTTCTTGAAATCGCATTTGAATGGGCGAAGAACTGAGAATTTAGGACGTATCCGGAACACAGTAAAAGCTTGCATTCTTGCATATTATTTCTGCAACTGCAACTTATTTTATTGTATCCTAACACGGATACGGACCCAGAAGAATTAATACGTAGCTATTTGCTATTTTTATAAACTAAACTCTTTGAGAAAGATTTAAAACTTATTATTCAGGAATATTAATAACATGTTATCAACCATAAATAAAAAAACACCATATTATTTTACTAATATTGTCGGAAATATGTTCTTCATCTGAACAATAATGCACTTTGGCAACAGTGACAGAAGTTTCTTACGTCATTGGCGTACATGTTTATGTATTTCGACGTTTAAGGCCAAGGACAAATTCCATGCATTCCAATGTGTCGGGATTTCGATTGTTAACGCCAGTGACATGACGGTTAGGTGTAATGTAGGTTCGGGCAAATGTCTTTTAGGGGTATTAACTGTTTGGGCCAGTGAAGTTTAGGGCCAAATACATCGAACCCTCGTAGCCAGCGGGGGTGTAGTTACGCCACTGAGTCTAACTCTATTTATTTCCGCACCTAGCCAATAAAACATAAAAATTATGTTGTCATCCAATTTTGTAGATAAAAGGAAGGATTCAGGAGGGAATTTCCGGTTAAGTTCCTGTACATATTGATACGTCGTTGGTTTTTCTCAATTACCCTAAATTTCCCACATAACGAATCAACCCTTTTGTCTAAGAAAGTGGCAGACAAAATAATTTATATATGTAACTACTAAATGACTATATACGTGACTAAACAGCACCATATTGTATTATTCATAATAAAAGGAATGTTTATTATCCAAGAAACTTTCTATTAATATCAAAGGAAACTCTGGGCAAAATTTAAAATCGATTAAAAAAATCGGAAAATTTCTTTACCCGGAACTTCCCTCGTTATGATTTTTTTCCATTTGTTAGAAGTAGTGAAGTGTGACCCAATTTAGTTCAGTACATAGTCACAGTATATATGTGTTACATATACTGCCTTTTCATTTTTATTTGTTCCATCATATTGGATTCCTACCAATATTTTACCTTTGACTTCTGGGCACAATTTAAAATAAATTCAATAAGTAGTTGTGACATTGACACATACCGCCATTTTGCTACGTCATGTTGAATTCGTACGTGTTTATCACTATATCACATTTAATTTTTCTGCAATATTTAAAGTCAATTGAACAAGATTTTTTTTACGGTGATTTTTTAACAATTTTATTTGGCCGCCATTTTGTTTCGCCATCTTAAATTGGAACCTATATTATCAGTCTTTACCAACTCCGTTGGTCCGCAAATACTTCACGATATTAAGTTTCTAACTGTTTTTCGTTAACGCTCCTCTTGTTGTTATGTTAAAGTGTTGTATGATTTGAGGTTAGGATCCAGTAAAAAAAGCAAAAGCACTTTTTTAAAAAGTTGCGAAACGTCGACTATTTAAAAATAGACTTTTATTTTTATACTAATACTGAACCCTAACCCCAAATAATACACCACTGTAACATAACAACAAGAGGTTTGTTAACGAAAACCATTTAGAAACTTAATATATAGTAAATGTGCGGACCAACGGAGTAGGTAAAGAGTAATAATATGGGTTTCATGCAGGATATAGGATCTCGTCGACAATTAAAAAAAGGCTTGTTTTATTTGGATTTTAACCCCAAATAATACACCATTCTAACAAATTCTTTTTAACATTGTTCAGCTATATTGGATTTTTACCAAAATATTACAAGGTCATCCCCATATGACCCTTAATTTTTGGTCAAAATTTGACGTCAATCGTAATCAGTAAGTAGTATTTAAGCTATGTCGCGAACTGACAGTCCGACAGACGGACCGACGGAATTGATAAAACATGTTTTTTGGCATCTAAGGACGCTAAAACGTGTATATGTAAAATCTGACAGGGTGATTTTTTCATGATTACAAAAATTTTATTTGGCCGCAATTTTGTTCCTCCATCTCCAATTAGTAACACAGTTTTACTAGTTGAGACCTATAACACAATTAGTTATGGCAGACAATTTGAAATCATTAAGTCCGTATTTTTGTTTTGTTCCGCCATCTTTAATTCGTACCAAACAATTTGAAATCATTAAGTCCGTATTTTTGTTTTGTTCCGCCATCTTTTATTCGTACCAAAATTTTACCAGTATAACATAATAATTGATGTTTATGCAAAATTTGAAATAAATTCTACAAGCAGCTTTCATAATAGTTTTATAACATTTTATTAGGCCGCCATTTTGTTTTTGCAATACTCGATTATTACCAAAATATTACCAGATCATCCCCATATGACTCTTAATTTTTTGTGAAAATTCGAAAAGTCAATCGGGTCAGTTTTTAAGCTATGCCGCGAAATGACAGACAGACAGATCGACAGATGGGCCGACGGAATTGATGAAAAATATTTTTTGCCATCTAGGGACGTTAAAACGATAAGATATGTAAAATAAAACGATAAGATATGTAAAACCTGAGAGGGTGACGGAATTGATGAAAAATATTTTTTGGCATCTAGGGACGTTAAAACGATAAGATATGTAAAGTTAAAACGATAAGATATGTAAAACCTGAGAGGGTGATTTTTTTTACGATTACTAACATTTTATTTGGCCGCCATTTTGTTCCGCTGTCTTAAATATAAAGTACCACAATTTTACTAGTTGACCCCTTTACCACAATTAGCTATGGCACACAATTTCAAACCAATTCATTTAGTAGTTTTTCAGGCTGAATTTTTAAATATTTTATTAAGCCGCCATTTTGTTCCGCCATACTGGATTTGTTCGATTTTAACATAATACTTGATGTTTTTTGAAAAATTTAAGATTGGATGAGTATTTTTTTAATAATAATTTTTTTAACATTTCACTAGGCCGCCATTTTGTTTGAAGTCAATCGGGTTTGTAGTCTTTAAGCTATGCTGCGAACTGATAGACAGACAGACGGACCGGTGGAGTTGATAAAACAATATTTTTTGGAATCTAGCGATGCTAAAACGTATAGATGTCTAAAAGTGAGAGGGTAACTTTTTCACGATTACAAACATTTATTTAGCCGCCATTTTGTTCGGCCCTCTTGAATTAGTAGAGTTTATTTTACTAGTTGATCCCTTTACCACAATTAGTTATGGCACACAATTTGAAATCAACCCATTAAGCAGTTTTTTCAGGCTGAATTTTTAAATACTTTATTAAGCCGCCATTTTGATCCGCCATCTTGGATTCGTACCAAAATGTTACCAGTTGATTGCAACATAATACTTGATGTTTTTGCAAAATTTGAGATAAATTGGATTTTTTAATAATAATTTTTTTAACATTTCACTAAGCCGCCATTTTGTTTCGCCATATTGGATTTTTACCAAAATGTTACCAGGTCATCCCTATACGGCCCTTAATTTTTGACCAAAATTTGAAGTCAATCAGGTAAGTAGTTTTTTAGCTACGCCGCGAACAGACAGGCAGACCGACGGAATTGAGAAAACATGTTTTTCGTCTGAAACACGAGGACCTGAAAAAATCTCGGAGAGTGATTTTTTCGCGAATACAATACTTCCCTTTTACGAGGGAAGTAAAAGTAGTTTTTAACATTGATTCATAGGCGCCGAGTTAAAAGTTAAAATTCTTATTAGTTGCTGACGATGTTGCTTTTGGACATATTGTGTTTTTTTTGTCAGGTTTTTTTTTTGGCTCTGATACTTCTCATCAGTGTTGTATTTAGGGGGAGAGAGGCGGCAAAGCAGAGCTAATAAGCAAAATATTTGAAAGTAAACATTATTTTATAAGGCGATTATATAAGTATGTGTGAAAAGCAATTACCTTTTTTGACACCTCCCCCCTCCCCAAAAAGGCATTTTAAAAACCGTGCGGCCACCACGCTCGAAATTCTTTATGGAATCGTACAAATAAGCGGAATAAAAATCTGAAAAGAGTATAGGAATCTTCGCGCTTCCGGGGTTTGGACTCTTTATGATGGGATAATCGATTACTGCCGCTCAGAGCATTTAAGTTGCTCTTATTTGCCCGAACAACACAGACAACCCACTACCAGTGAAGTGTGGACTCTCTGTAGCGGTATGTATACGACGGGAAAATAGCGGAAATCGAAAATGTTTGTTATTTTAATTATAATTGTTGTTATTAAGTTTCGAAACTATTAACCAGCTTAATCCAAATGCATATAGGGCACTTATTTAACATTTTGTTTGTTATCATAATTTATTTTTTTGTTTACATTGTATAAGTTTCTATCTTGTCTCTATTTTCGGTGTCGCGCGCATAGTTAATTGCTTTCCTATTTTGACAAACTCCTAACTTCCGCAACCAAGCGGCATCACCCGGTCACTGTCTTGTTTTCGTATACCCCAATGCCTACCGTTCCGTCGTAAGCAACTTTCAGTTCTATATTTTCTTACGTGTTATTTGTACCATAAAGTATATCTTTAATAAAAAATTGTGCGTCTGGGGACAAGACTACTCCTCTGCCTTCTCTTCTGGCGACGCCAGTGGATTTCTTATATACGTTCGACGGTTTAAAGCACAGCTGTTCAACATAAAATAAGAAATAAATACCAAACTTGTGAAGATTTGTGTGCAGTTTTTAAAATTTTTATTAAAAAACATCTGATTATCGAATTTTAAAACATATTACTCGAAATTAATCAAAAAATAAATAAATGCAACAATCAGTATTTTGTTGCATTTTTGAATTATATGAAAAACTTTAGGAAAATTTGAGTGGTTGAAGATGGAGAAAAATATTTCATGCAAAATTGATCAATGATTTGTGAATTATATTTTTAAATAAATACTTATTAAATGTAGTTATATAAGTTGGTTTAAAATGCCAGGGTGGCGACATTTTGCATTTAGTTTTTTTCTAATCAAAATAAAATTCGATTTACACAGTATAATAAAATATCCAGTCAAGTTCCGCTAAATATAATTTAAGTTCTTCTTAAGTTCCAAAATTAAATAAAATAAATCTAATTTAAAAAAAGGTTGAAATATTCTTAATTACATTTTTGTAAGGTAAAAAAAATTGTGGATCGTAAAATAAAAGGAACAAAAACATGTAAAACATATTTAATTCCCATTTATACACAGTTTGCACAAATATCTATTTGCAATTATAATAAATATATATCTGTTTACGATACGTGTGTTTAATATCACAAATTCTTATTTCTAAAAACACGGAGCAGAAAAACCAACAAAACTAAAACACACATAATACTGAACAAACTATAAAATAGTACATATTATAGTCACAGTTTATAAGTTAAAACTATCACATTTTTATAAAAGCTGATTTTGCATATTGAAAATTAATATAGTTTAAACACCCCAAAACAATAAAATATTGTAATCTCTTGAAGTAAACCAGTCAGCAGTCACTTAAATCGGACTAATTAATAGTCAATAGAGAAAAGAGCAATTAAATATTTCTTCTAATACTTAAATCTAAAGGTACGTCTATGTCCATAGACAACCTGTCAGTCTCCAAGTCATACGGTCTATAAAGTTTCTTACTTTCACAACGTTCTACAAATCCGTACCTATCATTTTTTATATCAATAAGAGCTTTTAGTCGGAAAATGTCTTCAGTTTGCGTAGGCGAATGCATATGATAGCTGTCGTTCATTTTGGCATTATTAACAGTTATGACAGGTACGTGGTTCTCAATTGTTTCTTCCAAACATACGTTGTTTTTTTTAATCGTAAATCGTAATGTTTCATCGGCGTTTACAGTAAAATTATCTTGGTTTAATCGAGAATTATCTTCAGAAATCTTGAATGTGTCCATAGGGTTAGGTGACTCAGTCGCGTAATGCTTGTAGGTTTTAACGTGTTTCCTGAGGCTGCTTGGATCTGTGTATCTTTTAGAGCATCCCGGTACCTTGCATTGGTAAGGCTTTTCTACTGAGTGGGTCCTAGTATGTTTAAACCTGTCGCTGGAGTTAGAGTAAGCTTTACCGCATCCAGGAACTGGGCATACGTAAGGTTTTTCTCCGCTATGAGACCTTGAGTGGATTTTGAGGTTTTCGGCGCGGGAAAATGATTTTTCGCATTGGAAGCATCGATGGGGCTTTTCGTTGGTATGAGTTCTGACGTGCACCAGCATCTTATATCTGCAATTATTAAGAAAAAATTGTTTAATTTTTGAAAGTCTAGAGCAGGTTGAACGTTCAAATAATTCTGAACTTTTAAGATACAACTTTCCTAAATTATTAATGGAAATTGTGGAGTCGAATAATTTTGAAATGTATTATGCTTTTGTGTATTTTTCTACGAGCATGCGAAAAGTGATATTTTCATACCCATTTCAGTGTGAAAAATGCTACTTTAAGGCATTTATGCGAAAAGTGTTACTTTTCGCACACTCTAGAACAAACCTTGTATGATATTGTATGATATATGAGTGCGAAAATTGCGTTTAAGGCACTCCTATAAATTGCCAAACTCGCTTTACTTGTCGCGGAAACTTTCATATTTCATTTCACACTAGTATCATAAATAGCTATTACTAAACAATCTGCTAAGTGACATTGGTTTTTGGCATACCTAGCATTAAATCCTTTATTGTTCCTCGTACATCCTTCCCACCCGCAATGGAAAAGTCCATCAGGTCCTCCGGCAGAATGACACTGAGCTACATGGTTTGCCAGTTCGGTAAGAGAAAGGAAGATAGCACCGCAATTTCTCCATAAACACTGTTTCTTCTCCTCTTTCTTTGGTATTTCTACAGAGTGAGACGGAACTTCGATACTCGATATAGAATTATCACTATCGCTCTGTAATAACAAAAAAATCTATATTATAGTATAATTCGGACAGCACTCAAATCCACAGTAGAACGAATTCCAAAAAATATTAAAAAATCCTAATAACCTATTTATCCATTTCGCCCACCCAAGTTATCAAATATTAAAAATATGGTTTGTGCATATTCGACATTGCAGTTTTATTAAATCTACAATAAAATAAATAATGTGAAGAAACACAACTTAATTTATTGTAAATAAGCATAATTCAATATACAAACAATCCAAATAGATTTAATTTTCATGAACAGATATTTTATAGTATAATACTTATTCAAACAACGGTATAACGCACCAACCAACGAATTGATAGAAGAGTCACGGAGTAAAGCTTAAAGTTTATAACAGTGGGAACATAAATTTGGGGATATGCGCCGCCAGGGGAGGGTACAATTATTTATTATATATATACGGATTTTATACTATAATATTTTCTTTGTTTAGGAATAAGAAAAAGAAAGTCTTAACAATTGTCCTAAAATACTAGTTAGATTTCTATGAAAATATATAGAACCTGCACCAGATTTATATTAATCTTAGTCAAGACTTTCTCGGGAGAGGCAGTGACATTCCGGACGGGAAATCTCAGAATCTGCCCTCATCGCCCTCTCCTGGTCGCCCCCATGGGAGGATGTAAAAAGAGCCCAATGGGGCCTCTAGATTAACTAAGACGATCTCCACCCTTCATTTCCATTGCAGAATACAGCAACTAATGAATTTGCCACTACAAAGTAATGTTAGTTTAAAATATTACACAAAGTAAAAACCACAAAATCAACCAATATCAGAATTTCTTAACTGGATCTAAAAGAGAGATTATAACTAAAATTGTGATGATAATGAAATATAAAAAAAATTAAAATTGATCATTACCTGTGTACTGTTACTAGGAGAAGTGATCATAGGATATTCGTCATTAGGGTCCATTGGTGTGCTGAACCGGTCAAACTGTTGAAAATATGGGAAGTCGGAATCCGGCAGGGGTGACGATTGATCGTAGGAGCGATAGTACCTCAAAGGTTGTCCCACAATCATTCTGTTAAAAGGCAGAAACATTTTTATACAGACTTCTTGATTAAAACAATACTTAAAAAGAAGAATATCGTTCTTATGAAAGTAAATAAATTAGTTCAGGTAATGCTTTGAAATCATAATATAATATGGGTATACACTATAAACTGGTCTGAATGATTTCGTATAGAACAGATAATTGATTATTATTTTTTTATGTCTAATTGAAACGCGATGAACGTATGCGCAATAATAAATCGCTTTGTCCAAATCCCGTATATTTGAAGCAAAACTGGTTATGTGATTAAAAATACACTTTAGCTTTTAATTGTATCGTGACTGATAAGAGTTTACTTAGTTTTACAGAGCTGGATTTTGTTCTATTTTGTTAAAGCAGCATTTGACAACATAGGTACATTAACAATAATAGATATTGTTTTATGGTAATAGTACTAATAGTTTTTTGAACTTCCTTTCTTTTGTGTTATTGTTGTGATGCAGCGGCGTATGGGGGGGGGGCTAATAACCGAAGCAAAAGTTATTTTATAGACATTAATTTTATTCACCCAGCAAAGGCGATCTTTTTTTTTAGTCGTCGACGATTTTCATGGGTGTTTAGTTTAGTAGCATGTTTATCCCCTCTAGGAAGGCATTCTAAATACGCCACTGGGTGATGTTAGGATTATATGTATACATTTGGCGCTGGTAAAATTGAATGTATGTTTTTGTGCATTGTTACACCTGTCTTATATTCGTCTGTTTCGCATATTTTTTATTCTTAAACATACGCACGAGCCCCGCCGCTTGCCGAGTCTTTCGTTTAACAATCCTTCCTTTAATACACATACACTTTTTATATAGATACGCTTTTTTACATCACCCCAAGAAAAAAGAACCTAACCAGGACTAACCTAAACACAATTCGTTTTTTAAAACACATTTTCAACCAAAACTCGGCAATTGGCGGGACACGTGCTGATGTTTAAGAATAAAAAATTTGCGTCCGTTTCATCTGTTCCTTTCGTTGCGCGGCGTTTTCCTCTTTTGGGCGGATAATCAAGTAGGCTTTGACCTCGGCGTTTTTTTATGTATTTTCAAACATTAAAGACACATGAAATCCATGAGAACGTATTAAATAAAAAATGATGAACAGTATCGTTGAAATATTCGTCCATTCGTTCATTCATATGAATGGACGAATCGAATGAACGAATCGAACCGAATAATGAACGAATGGGCGAATCAACGAATGGCCGAATATTTCGTCCATACTGTTCTTCAATTTTTATTTAATTCGTTTGCATGGACTTCATGCATTTCATTGTAACAATACACAAAAAAAGACAAAAGATTTGATGTGTACGAATGGTTCGCCGAAGTCAAAGATTACTTGATTGTTAACCCAAAAGACGGAATCGCTGCGCAGCGAGTCGCACGGACAAACGGGATCCTCCACATCAGTTTATTATATCACCTCCACCTATGCTGAGGAATCGACGAATGGACGATTGAACGAATAGTGAGTAGCGGAATAACTCTATTTTCGACTTTTTATTAACTGACGAAGAAAAAAATGTCTTGAGTAAGAGTATATTGTGTTTTCGATAAGATTATCGGAAAGTCGGTATTTTTTGCAGGTGTTTTTTTTTTGTTTAAATATTCCTAAAATCCTCTTTTAAGGGTAGAAAGTAATAAATGACATAATTTATTTTTTATGGACTTTGTTAATAAAGTTTTAAAAAATAAATAATAATAATAGAATTAAAAAAGAAATTAAAAACAAATTTAAAAAATTGTAAATTCGCCTTTATCCAGAACTTCCCTCGTACAGAATTCCACTATGTACAGATAACACATTATATTATGCATATAATTATTGGTAATAACTTTATACAAGTGCTATAAACTGTAATTTATTTGTTCTTTTTAGTTGTTACCAAACATTATGGATTCATGCAATGTGTTATCTTTGTGTAGTAGAATTATGTACGAGGGAAGTTGTGGGTAAAGGTGAAGTTTACCGATTTTTTTTTAATTTACTCTTGTTCGTTAAACGCCTGAATGCTACGGTTCAATTTGCTGGCATGGCTTACTACAATCTACCAACTTTAACACTATACATAGGACTATGAATAGTAGTCTGTTTAATATGCAAACGGCTTCACCATATTGATTGTAGACTTCACAGCCCTTTATCTTGATTGGTTTACTGTAATTTATTTGTAAAACTTGTATTCCTTTGCTATGGGTTTGACTAGCTTTATAAGACATATATTTAGAGTAATTTTTGCTCACCGATTTTATGATTACTGTCTTGTGATTACACTAATGCTGTGGTATTGTAATGTAAAAGAACTTTAACTTTAACTCTCTTAAAATGATGTCTTAGACTAGTTTTACACTTGTCATTTTCTCACAGAAATGTGCATGCGACCATGAAGTTATTCCCAGATGCCATCATTTTAGGCATAATAGGCATTCACACAATATCCTCTCAAGATATAATACTAGCTAGCAAAAAACTCAAAGACAAACCAACAGCCGGTGTTGACGAAATACCCAGTTTTATAGTACTAGATTGCGCGGGAGTCCTTTCTGTCCCAGTTCTACACGTTTTTAACTGAATACTTGATAAGGGCATTTTTCCGGATACTTGGAAAAGAGCAAAAGTCATACCTATTTTTAAGAAGGGTGATAAAACATTGATACAAAATTTTAGACCCATCTCGATACTATGTAATTTTTCTAAACTATTTGAAATTATTATGTATGATCAGTTATATTCAGGGGTTCGAAAGCTTCTCTCTCCCCATCAACATGGCTTTCTAGATTCACGTTCTTGCACGACCAACCTGGCATCCTTGTCCCAGACTGCCTGCGAGTCACTGGATTCCAGGGGACAATTAGACATTGTTTACACAGACTTTCAGAAAGCTTTTGATCAAATCGATCTCTACGTCCTGATCCATAAACTGGAGAACTTTGGTATGTCACAACAACTCTTAATAATGTTCAAATCATATCTATTAGGACGTTCCCAGTTTGTCGAATATGAGCACTTCAGATCACCATCATATAAAGTCTCTTCTGGTGTACCACAGGGGTCCAATTTGGGGCCCCTGCTTTTTCTCATTTTTATTAATGATCTCCTTAATATAACTGAATGTCATACAGTGGCATATGCAGATGATTTAAAGCTGTTTACTAAAAATCAGATTGTGATCACCTACAAAAAAATTTATCATTGGTAATTATTCAAAATGTTATGTATTGACCTTTAGTCGCAGAAATAACCCATTGACGTATAATTAGGCTCTAGATGGTACGGTGCTTGGCAGACCGGATAGTAGTATTCGAGATATTGGCATTGAATTTGACCTTAAACGTACCTTCATTCCCCATATAAATTATCTAATTACAACTTCCTTCAAAACACTAGGATTTCTTATGCAGAACTGTAAAAATTTTACTGAGACACAAACAATGATATTATTATATTGCTCTTTCATAAGATCAAAGCTGGAGTATGCCGCAGTGGTTTGGAATCCTATTTATAATTGCCATGTTCAGGCTTTAGAAGCCTTGCAGCGACGTTTTCTAAAGTATTTAGCTTTTAGGGCAGATGGTGCTTACCCTCCAAGAGATCACGGTCAGCTTTTGCAGAGATTTAATATATCATCCTTAGCAACAAGAAGAAAAATTCAAAGCTTAAAACTAATATATAGCCCCACTCATAATAAAGTTGACTGTCCATTTCTTCTTGGGGAGTTGTATTTTCGCGTTCCCCGCCTCGAAACACGGCATACTTCGGTGTTCTATCTCAGCACAGCCAGATCAAATATTTTTAGACGGAGTCCGGTATACTTTATGTGTTCAGTCCTCAACTCAGTGTCTCATGCGTGCGATTTGCACTTTGACTCATTGAGTAGCATCACTGATTCCTTTTTAAATCTGGAGTGATCCAAACACTCATTAAGTTGCTTTTGTTAATACATGTAATTTACTTTTTTTTCTTAAATGTTAGATCAACTAACTTAGGTACTGTAATACATATTTAGATTTAGATTTAAGTATTGTTGTATCTCAAAAAACAGTTGTTTTGTATTTTTTTTCTTGTGTTTTTCACTTAATTTTGTTACTGAATTTCCTGTAAGTGGGTTTTTTACCTGTTGGAAATAAAGGCTATTTATTTATTTATTTTATTTATTTTTACAAGTATGTCACTGACAGAGATAGAAAAAACCTATAAAATTATGGATTTTATTAGTTTTTAATAGTAATGCCACCGGAAACGGATTCGGCAGATCCCGCCGATTATTTAAATTTCCGATTTGGTCGGATTTTGATAAGGATCGAGTCAGATCTGCAATTTTTTTAATTAATACAGCCAAAGAAACGTATGAATCTTGTCCTCTATAATAAAAAAAAACGTGTAAATAAACATAACACTAAAAACTATTAAATTACAATTAATAATATTATGAAGATTGGTGCAGAAAAATCAGCTTTTCTCCATTGCTTGTAGATAGTTTACAAAGGTGGACTTGATAAACATTAACAATTTGTCAGTGTTTGACAAATACTCACAAATATCCAAATATAATACGTGTATATTTGACAACCATTTGAACACATTTGCACAGCACACTTTGACATGTGCCACATTTACCGATAACCCATGACAAATAGACTGCCTAATATTTGTACAAGTAGGCCGCTCACACGACATGACAAGTATTCACAAAATATGATTAATATTTGTCAAATATATCAGACGTTACGCCTTTAAGTTTTTTCTCTACACATCACTAGCCTTTAAAAAAGTCTTCCGCTAGAAACACTTCACGTAGGCACAGATAAACACTGTTTTGATAGATATGGAAGTATTAATGTTTTTTCACCAAGTAAATGAACTCGCTTTGAAATTTCTGCTTGTAAATACATTTCCAAGTCCTTTCCGTATTATCTTGTTTTTTTTTAAGATGTGAGGCACCAAAATTCTCAAACAAATACCATAAAGAATCAAATCGTTATTTTTTGCAAAACAGAATTATCATCAAAATTATTAAAATTAAAATATTTTCTTTAATATAGTACTGGGATTATTAATATTATGAATTCATAGAAGTTCCATCAGCACAGGTTTTTCTAAAAAAATGATAACCTGCCGTTAATGGAAAGGTAATCTGGGATACAACGAAATAGCAGTTGCAAAGTTTTAATTTACCTATTTCAGTGTTTGAAAAAGGACTGACCATCAGAGTAGGCTTATTTTTGAATCAAATAACTTGACTCTGGTTGCTCAACATTTTTTTCGCCGATTCCGGTAGCCAGCTTTTTCAAACAAAAATTACAATTTTTTAATTTATATCTGGTTTGAATCGAACCAAAAATATGAAAAAAGTAATTCCGAAGCGTTTTCGGAACTAAGTTTTTCATATTTTTGGTCCTAGAATTCCCCTATACATTTTTGGGATTTAGTTATAACACACTCTTTATAAAGTAACTGTATTATATAAACATTACATTTAATGTATATATTTGGGAAAATAGTTATATAGGTTCATTGGGAAAACTTGCGACAGTATTAATGGGAGAAACTGCCTCAAATGACTGCTGAGGCTCTCCGACCTATACCAATTAAGTACTTCTTTGGTGCTGTGGAAGTTACTTAAGTAACTTAGAATATACTAAAATTAGGTAAACTGAATAAGTTAAATATCATTATTTAAAAGTTACCAATAAAAAGTCCGTCTCTGTTTATTCTGCAGATTTAATGAAATGTACACATCAAGGGGGGCAAAGTCGCGACCATATTTACACTAAGACGCGATTACGTCTCCAAGTCCAGTGAAAACCGGTTTTAATGCTTCTACTTTTCATGGGGGTTTGATAAGGCGCAGAACAAGTTTAGTGCCTGACCTAGAAACCAGATAGATCCAGTTTGCACGGAGCTTATCACTCGTTATCTGCGACTATTTTGGGTCGCGTAGACACCACTTTGTTGGATCTAAGTCTGGGTTGTTCAGATGATGATATTTGTTTTCCTTTAATACAATTATGTACAAAAAATAGTAACATAAATTTGACATAGTTAAGTTGTTTGTTTGTTTATTTGTCTGACCGTTTTTACTGTAGTTCTCTTTCAAAATCTAAATTTTTCATAGACATTACGAATAGGGATGTCGGAAATGTTAGGGTGATAATAAATAAATTAATACAAAATTAAATGGTAGTATTGAATTCAATGATCAAGCCTCACAAATGTTACCTGCGAGTAGGGTTGCCAACCATACAGTTAAAAAACAGTATTATACTTTATTTCGCTCTTTAATACTGTTTACTGTTCTATTAAAAAAAAGTATACAAAATACTATTTTTATGATCGCTGGTAACCGAAGCCATAAAATCGGCATAAAAAGTAACAGTACAAACAAAAATTTGAATATTTTTGCAACATGGCAACATTGTATAGCCGAAATCTTCCACTCCCGTGACCTTCGTCGAGTAACATATTCTTCTTGTAGTCATTTGTTTTTGACATTTTCGTGTAGTTTTTGTCGTTGATTTCTGTTAAAGTGTTTTTAGTGCACAAAAGATGGAAAGTAAAAACGAATCACGTACAGATTCATCTGATTCATCGTCTACTCGTCCTGCGACGCCTAGAAAGAAAACCAGATTAACCAAGGTTAAACAAAAATATAAACAAGAATGGGAATGTCGATTTGATTGGTTAACGAGTGATCCTGGATGTGATTATAATGCCAAATGTAAAATATGTGGTCTAAGCTTTAATATTTCTCACGCAGGTGTTGGTCAGGTAGGCTGGTATGGGATTATTATAGTTTTTTTTTGTTAGTCAGACAATTAGAAAGCTTTTTTTAGTTTGTAGTTTTTATTAAAATTTGAAATTTAGTCTAGAACCATATATTTCAAATGAATAGAAATGATTAACTACTCGGGTTTTGGATTAATCTAGGTAGTTTGGTCTGTTAAAAAAAAACACGTGTGCCTAAAAAATATTTTTCCTACTTACTACTTGCGGCACGTCACGTCAATTTTTTTAAATATTTGTTTTGCTTCTGTTTAGGTTAAACAGCATATGGACAGCAAAAAACACAAAACAAAAATGGAAATGAGGAAATCCAGTGGATTGTTACAGAAGTTTTTTCCTAAAACATCTGCTTCTGGATCACCTTCATCTTGCACTTCTAGTGACGATACCAAATACCAAAACAAAACAAACCAATACCAAACAGCGGCCGAGTTAGCGACGACATTTCATGCTAGCAAACATAATCTGTCATACAATAGCCAGGATTGCAATATGAAATTAAACAAGATTATCTATGTTAATTCCAAAATCGCCACTAATTTAAGACTGCCTAGAAAAAAAATGGAGGCATTGGTAACAGATATTCTTGGCACACATTCTGTGCAATGTATTATTGACCAATTAAATAAAGATGATTTATTCTATTGTCTACTGATGCCTCTAATAAAAAAAACATAAAATTGTTTCGTCTGGTAGTTCAGTATTTTACCCCTCAGGATGAAATTCAACAGAGGTTACTGGATTTTTATGAAAATGCAAATGAATCTGCAGATGGGATATTTTCAGCTATCAAAAACTCCTTTGAACTTTCTTTCAGCCAACTGTCTGGTCTAAGTGCTGACAATACAAATACAAATTTTGGATATAATCATTCATTGTATATTCATTCATTCATTTTGGAGCTTGTGCCAGACTTAATAAAAGTCAATTGTCACGCCCATATTGTGCATAATTCAGTAAAACATGCCATGAGTTTTTAAAGATGTGACATTGAAAACATTATATTGAAGATCTATAGTCATTTTTCTGTTTCTGTGTGCAGACGGCAAGACTTAAAAACATTTGTAGCGCTTACTGAAGGAGAGTTTCACGAAGTCAAAAGACATATAGGAACACGTTGGCTATCTCTTCTACATAGATACAATCTTAGTAAACTGGAGACCAATTTGTGATTACTTTGTTAGCTTGGATGTTGACTATCCATTGGTTATTCAAAATTTATTAATGTTGGATAGAGAACTGGATAATAATGTAGTTCATTGTTACCTTCTGTATGCTAGTCATGTATTGAATATTTTTAACAAAACGCTTAAAACACTAGAAGCAAATAATGTAACTATTTTAGATGTTTTTAACATTATGAATACTTTAAAAAATGAGTTAATGCAAAGAAAAAATGATAAGTATTTTATTGGAACAGTTAATAATTTCATTCTTTTTATTGATAAAGCTATTTTATATCTGGAGAAATGGTTTGATTTCAATCAAACTAATTGGCTTTCTTTGATCAGCCATTTGTCACTGAAATCTTTGATACCCTTTGATCATTTTGAAAAAAATATTGAAAACCTTAATTTGCATAGGCTTAAAATTGACATGGATGGTTTAGATTCAGAATTAATATAATTCCAAGTTATTTATGAAAAAATTTCGCAGAATAAAGATTTTCTTGATACGCATACTGGCCAAAAAATGGAGTCATTTGTTAGTTAACACTTCCCAAGAATTTATTAGTATATTGTGCAACAAGTTTAGAAAATGACTCTTTGCACACGAGTGTGCGAGTCATTTTCAAACGTGTTGCACACGATACTTTTTCTACGACTGCAGAAAATAAAAATAAAAATACAATTTTGATTATTTTTATTCTTTCAACTTTGACAAGACTGTGAGAAATTTTTTCAAACACCGTGTGAAAACTTTTCACACGCTTATGTCAAAATGAAATGACGAATAATATGAGCTTGAACCGAAATTCTATTCACAAATCTTAGAAGGCTATGGCAGCAAATATTTCCCATAAGCAAGCTGTCAAACCAATAATTGTTGCAGAAGGTTTACACAATTTCTTATATTTAAAATGGAGAAAATTAATAAGTACGGCTTTTGTAAATTTTGCGAAAGTGTCGAAGAAATAGAGAAACAACACCATAAATTGCCACTTTCAAAATATTTAGTAAAGGAAGCTGGTATAGAACTATTAGAGGAGAACCTGTTTAAGAAGATACAAGAAACCCTTCTTGATAACCAACCATCTTTGAACCGTTTGGGGAATACAAAAAGAAATAAAGTAGTGTCAAAATACTATTTATACGTTCTCAAACATCGAAATTTTATGATCAGTACTAGCGAAGTGCCGAGTCCTATCTATTCACCTATGCGACGAGAAGATGTGTATCAAGAATACCATGCAATATTACATAATTTATTAAAAATATAATTAGTAATATATCTGCTGTTATTTTTCAATTCTGTGTTGGATTTATTTGAGAACATTGAGAAATTTAAATTCACACTCAACACTTTGAAATTGATGATGCATATGTTCCCCGATAAGGTAAAAATGAAACAGGACTCGTTAGCTCGGTTGGTTAATACGTTGTCCCGGTAAGTCCTGGGTTCAAATTTCAGTTGAGGCGAATTATTTTTCATAAAATTTTAAAAATATTGCCTGCACCGCGCCAAACCTGTTTTATATTTCACAAACAGTAACATATTTTTTGCAATTTTTTATGTATTAGTGTTTCAAAAATGTATTAAAACTACATTTCCTAAAATTGTAGTAACTTCGTGGCGGTTATAGGGAGTATATACTGTTATAAAATTTTCTATTTATTTAGTAACTCAAATTTATTTAAGATCAGTTATAAATTCAGCATTTTTCTAATCTAACATGAAAAGTTTTATTTTACTAAAAGTTGAAAGAAAATAAAATTTCCTATTACTTTAGTAACATAAAGTTATTCAAGATAACTATATCAACATGTTTCTAATTCGACATGGAATGTTTTATTTTACTAAAATCCAAGCTTAATACATTTTTAATATTAATTTGATAAAGGATAAAAGAAGATGCAAATTTCATATGAAAATAAAATGTCCTATTAATTTAGTAACACAAATTTATTCAAGATCACTAATTCAACATTTTTGTAGTCCGATAAAGAATGTTTTATTTTACTAAAATCCAAGGAAAATATATTTTTTAAAATACAATTGATAAAGGATAAAAACGATATGCTTTTACGTACGTCACATCAAATTTTATATGAAAATCTAATTTCCTATTATTTTAGTAAGACAAATGTATTTAAGATAACTAATTTAACATATTTTTAATCCGATATGGAATGTTTTATTTTACGAAAATCCAAGGAATATATATTTTTTTAAGAATAATTTGATAAAGGATATAGAAACGACATGCTTTTACCAACGTCACATCAAATTACATATTAAAATGAAATTTCCTATCATTTTAGTAACACAAATTTATTTAAAATCACTAATTTAACTTGTTTCTAATCCGATATGGAATGTTTTATTTTACTAAAATTTAAGGAATTTATATTATTTTTCAGATTAATTTTATAAAGGATAAAAACAACATTGTTCTACGTACGTCACATCAAATTTCATACGAAAATTAAATTTCCTATTATTTTTGTAACAAAAATTTATTTTCACTAATTTAACTTGTTTCTAATCCGATATGGAATGTTTTATTTTACTAAAATCCAAACAATATATATATTTTTTAAGACTAATTTGATAAAGGATAAAAACGATATGCTTTTAGGTCCTTTTCATCAAATTTCATATGAAAATACAATTTCATATATATATTATATATTTTAGTAACACAAATTAATTTAAGATCACTAATTTAACATGTTTCTAATCCAATATGGAATGTTTTATTTTACTTAAATCCAAAGAATATATATATTTTTTTAAGTTTAATTTGATAAAGGATAGAAACGATATGATTTTACGTACCTCACATGTTACATCAAATTTCATATAAAAGTGAAATTTCCTATTGCTTTAGTAGCACAAATTCATTCAAGATCATTAACTCAACATGTTTCTAAAGCGATATGAAATGTTTTATTTTACTAAGATCCAAGGAAAATACATAATTAGAATGAGAATAACAACTGACACTACAAATTAATACGTGCCGAACTTTATTCTTTGTAGACATTTTTATTACCTATTATTTAAATTTTAGTTTGAATTCGTGTGAAATTTTCTTACCTAATCTCCCACGCGCTTGAATTAATAATCCGATATTTTCCCGTACACAATTTTCCTTTGAAAATTATCCCTCAGTTCGACTGATAATTTTCGAAAAATCTGTACTCGAAAAATTTCTGGAAATAATTGAAGCACTAGGGAGATTATAAGCGAAAATGGCAATAGGTTAATTTTAACAACAAAAGTACAATTCACGATTAGGCTAGATTTAAACAATTAAGTACATCACATAGTTTATTCAATCACAACAAAATCTAACAAATTATCTAACGTTAATAGCGCAAAATATAAAGTAAAGTAGCTCTATTTGAAGTTATAATTTATGGTTACATTTGTACAGTTTTGGAAACTGTGTGCTGGCATATCTTATTTATTGATAGAATTCGTATATGTTATGTCGTCCGTTATGTTTCATGAACATGAAGGAAACGGCTCCAGCGGGGAAGTTTCAGATTCTTGCAATTCATGTGAGGACCAGGACGTCGAAGTTTGGTCTACAGATTCTGCAATTTCTAATTTATTCCCAATTGAATCGTCTATGTATCCTTCAGCCACTGTACTAGAACGCCATCCCCCATGGCGTTTCAGAGTTAGTAAATCCTCACCAGCATTAACGAGTATTGTTGCCGATGAACGCCGAAAGCAATGGCCTGTATATTCGCTGGGGTTGGGCAGTTTCAAAAAATTGGCTATTTCTGTAGCCATGCGTCCAAATTTATTGATGCCTACAGCTTGTCTAGTGCATTTTCCATTTTGATAATTCAAGAAAAATCTGTTTTCGGATATATTACTGGGTCTGAGATTGGCAAACTTTTTACATATATTGTAGAAGTTTCCAATCAGAGTAAATGATCTAGGTATTTTATTTTTTGTGTTTGTTAATTTGATCAGCATAGCCGAATTTAAATCTTTGATGTCATTGTATAATATTTAATACATTTTTGCAATGTTTACGATTAAAAAAAATATGCCATAAAATTTGCTTTTAGTACGTACTTTTATTAACAAGTATTGCTCATGGTGCTGAATTTAAAAATTTTGAAAAATCCTCCTCCGTTAGAATTTTGGACTTTGGTGTATATTTTTCTGATTTTTGTTTTAGGAACGACTGTAGTTTCATATAATAGGAAATATTAATATTGCGCTTTACTTTTAAGGTAGCTTTAAGCATAGATAATATCGACCACAATGTGGATGCTTTGTATTTCTTCGATAGTTCTTCAAAATATACTAGCATCACATTTTCCGAACATGACTTTACATTGCCTCTTGCTTTCCACTGCTAAAATTTCATGTACGCGGTCTCATATTTGTATCTGGAAGTTTCCGGCAAAAGGTTTAGCGAGACGCTTGTAGCTTTTTCCTTTATTTCTGGTGGCGTACATTCAAATTCACTTTCACTCCATTTTTACACAACAAAAGGTGATTTTGGCAAAAAAATAAAATATTTTTGACAGATTGAAATTAAAATGAAAGTAACCAGGCAATCGAAAACCACGACCTACTTGATTCAAGCTTTAGGGACATTTGTGCTAGTCATCCATCATTGAGGTCAAACCTAAGCAAAACTGTGTGTAAAAATTTCACACGGCAGTTTTCACACATCATGTGAAATTAGTAATTTTCAGATCTTGTTTGGCGTGCGTTTTTAGACAGTTTTCATAGCAGTCGTCGAAAAAAATATTTGTAAAATTGTTTCATATCTGCTTTTTATTCCCGCCACTTCAGCCTTCACAGAAAGAATGTTTAAAACCGATAATAAACTGATAAATTGTGCAAGAAGCTCAAAGAAATATGTTTTTAAAAGTTCAAAAAAATAAAATACTGTTTACTTTTCTAAAATACTGTTTGTTTTAATTCTCCGACTTTAAAATACTTTATTTCCGTCACAAAAAGTTGGCGACCCTACAGTTGCGAGGCTCATTGCAAGCAGCTAGTTTAATTCTGTGGCATAAAATGAATCCAAATTTTTCAGGGCGTATTTTGCTGCTCCCCAAAAGTCTCTCGTTATTCATATTAAAAGTTATAATTGTTACTGGTTTCTAACCGACGGGTGAGAGACGACAATATTTGAATAAGGTTTAGGTAGGAGCATTTTTCTACATAGGCAAAATAGTTACAGTCAGAAAACCTGAACAGCTATGTGTATTATTCGTATGACAGTCTCCAAAATCATTCTATATTTTTGATTGTTAAAATAAAATAATTCTCTTTTATTATATTCTATTTCGCATTTGATTTTTATGCATGAAGTCAACTGGATATTGAAAACACGTAGTTTTTTATTTATTATGCAAGAGAGCATAATAAATAAGCAAGAGAAAATAATGAGTTTATAACAATGGTAGTACGTAACGATTTATTGTTGGTTATGTTTTGCGTGGACATGTATCGAGTAATCCAATAACCACGTAATCGTAACCACAACCTATCACACGATTCACATTAAACGCATCAACTGACCCAAAATTTGCCAACGTAAGCCGTATATTACCTATGCGTTCCTGTGCGAATTCGATCGGGAACACTGAGGAAAAACTCGCCTCCGTTTATAACCACGAGGTCATCGCGAGCCGTCAGCCTCGTGATCCAACGAAACGAAACCTCCGGAGATCCCTGCGCGAGGCATCGATAGTGCGAATGCCCAGGAATCAAGTGAACGTTCAACGAGTGTACACGTTTAGAATAATAGAAGGAATTTCCAAATTAAAAAGAAATTAAAAAAGTATAAATTATTTATTATTTTCTGTTGCCTGCTCGCCTTTAGAAAATATTAAGCCTTCACAGAACTGAAATTAGTGCCTCGGATGCAAGACTGATTGCACGGACGACCATTGCGAGAAAAAGGACAAAACCCTTTTGGAAACTCACAGACCTAAAAATAGCCTGCTGAAATGTCAGAACACTCAATGCAAAATAATCACAAATGATATTTCAAAATAATGGTGATCGAAATAAAATATACATATTTATTTGAAACAATGAAAAAAGAAAAAGCTTTATCAAGATTATTTTTATTTATTTATTTATTCAAACAAGTACAATTACAGGCGAGTAGCCCAAATAGTACAATAATAAATAATATGAAAGAATATACATATATAAAAAATACCAAAAAATATATAAATATTAAAATATAAAAATACATACAAAAATATAAAAAAATACTATTAACAAACGACATAAAACACTTAATTATCTCAACTCGCTGTCAAACAAAACACCGAGATCATTTACTGAATTTACCCGTTCGAGCTCACAACTATCGATGATGTATGATTGAACGGAGAACATTAAGTACTTTTACTTTTTAGCTGAAATCTCTTTTTTATTGAAAAAAAAAATATAATGAATAATAAGTAGAATTTAAGATCACGAACATAATTATACTCAAATTCATTGTCCGCAATGCACTGAAATAATTGGTTCGACAATAATTTGTTATCATTATTATTATTCATTAGTAGTATTAAATTAAAAAAAGCATATAATGTTATAGAATAGCGAATGCGGACGGGTATTAACAAAATAAATGTTTGCCGAATAACGAATATCGGCATTTAGCGAGCTACTTGCCGAAGTTCTCGCCGAGTGGAGCTCCCAAGTACACACATGTGGATACTCGCCAATACGCTTATTGTCTGCTTTAACTTTCTCCAAGATAGCAACATAAATCCGGAAAATACGGAAGACACAATAACCGCTACCGCTATAGTAACCCATCCACAATCTACACTAGTAGGAAATTGCCGATTAACGAATAACGATTAATCGGTGCTTGTTTCGCTATTCGCCGAATGTCGCATGTGTGGCGCCGACATCATATTACGTTTACCGAGTCGTAAGGTAAGTGTAATAATAGTTATTTATATTACCATTTTATACATTTATTGCATTCTTAGCTGTCAAACAGGTGGTACGGAACGACAACTCCTTCTGGGAGTTGTTGAACGAGAAGGAATTGTTGAACGGAATCAAAGTTTTTAATGGGATTTCAAAGTTAATATTTTCGAAATGAGTGAAAAACTTATTAGGAATCATAGAAAAACTTATTAAGAACAAAATGCTTAGGTTTATAACTAAACCTAATATTTTAAAAAAATGTCAATATGGTTTTTAAGAGTCTCAAGTACAATTGATGCCATATTTGGCTTTTTAGAAGATTTATATATAAGCTTGAATGAAGGCGATGCGGCCTCGGCAGTGTTCGTTTCTCCAAGGCATCTGATTGTGTGAATCACGGAATTGCTGGGGAAATTCTCCCATGATTGCTTCAGGGGGAATACACTGAAATGATTTGAGTCTTACCTCCCTGATAGAAAACAAGTATTTCGATCTAGAAATAAAATATCAGATGCGTGCTTTGTTAGATACGGAGTGCCTCAGGGTTCTGGGCTAGGCCCAATACTCTTCCTTCGTTACATAAATGACCTGACTGCTGTTGACACTCGAGGACGATTTACGGTATTTGCTGATGACACCACTGTTTTATGGTCTCATAAAAGTCCGGACTCGCTAATTAGCATTGTATCTGAGGTTTTTAAGAAAATTCGTGAAGCAGTATAACAAGTTTTTGGGTTTATTTTTTGACAAAAACCTTAAATTTGGGGAACATGTAAAGGGGTTGAATGTAAGGCTGGCCAGGAGATGTTCCGCAGTTAGGATTGCCTGTAGCGAGTTAGGCAAAATGGTCTCCAAATCGGTGTACTTCTCATTAATTGAAAAGCATCTTAGATATGGGATAGCATTTGAGTTTTTGTAGCCAATATCTTTTTGTTTCCACCTTTGTACTACAAAAACGGGCAGTAACATATATCTGCAGGACTAGCACGAGAGAATCATGCAGGCACCGCGAAATATCTGAGGTACCGCTTACCTGAATTTAATGAAAATGTATACTTAGGTATGAAATTATGCCGGACCCAATGGCCAGTTCGGCATTGCTGCCAAGTATACCATTTTTCTGTTATAAAAGGATTTTTTTTTTAATGGAACCCCTTAAATTACTTTTTCAAAATCTGCGTAAAACTGCGTCTCACTAAGAACTCTTTATTGTATAAAAGCATTATGATTTTTAATTAATTTCCAACCGAGGTAAAAAATGTAGGATCACAGATAAAATTTAAAAAGTCTGTATCGTCTTTACTGAAATTATATTCGCCAGTGCCATTAAAAATAACTAAAAGAACCATCTAAAAACATTTAAAAGAAATACTTTTTCCTTTAATAATTGTCCCACAATTTCAATAAAACGTGAAATTTTAACATGCTTTTTTTTGTTTAGATCTACGAGTACGACAAAAAGAAATTCAACAGACATTTCTATAGTTATTCTTAGTAATACAACTTGAAAAAACATAGAAAGCTGATTTGTTGCGTCTTGTTAGTTCTAGTGGCTCGGGAGAAGCAAAGGGGTCAAATGCGCCCCCCAAACTCTTAACCTAAGCAAAACGTTTAAAAGTAAAAGTTAGTTTATAAGACATTGTCACGATTATATAAGTGTGATTTTTTTTATTTTAGTCATCGTCCCTAATTTTCAGGAGAGTTCTTGTTGTATGGTTGGTTCCATATCTTGAATTCAAAATCGGTAAATTTTCTTTATCCGGAACTTCCCTCATTATGGATCATTCCTTCCTTTTATTAAGAAAGTGTGACCCAATTTAGATCCGCACATAGTCATTCAGTAACATATATATATATATATATATATATATATATATATATATATATATATATATATATATATACTGCCTTTTCAAAAAATTTTATTGGGCGCCATTTTGTGCCACCTTATTAGATTCGTACCAAACAGTTTCTACCTATGCCCTCCTTGATTTTTGGGCATAATTTAAAATAGTTGGAAAAATGGAACTGTTTTTTTAAGACCGCCAATTTATTCCGTCATGTTGTATTCGTACTAGCTTATCTCTATGTCACATGTAATATTTGTGCAAATTTTGAAGTCAGCTGAATATAATTTTTTTTTACTTATTATAGTAAAATGTACTTTTGTACTTTCGAATCAATAATGTACTAAATTGAATATCACTAGCCTATAATTTATTTTTTGAATTGTTTCAAGTTGAATTAGCAAATGGGGCTAGATTAATGTTTTCTACTTTTTATTAATTTATTTATTTTCGTAAATTAATATTTTTTTTTATATGAAATACTCTTATTTTTTTAGAAACAATTTTTTTAAATTTTAATGGAAAGATTTTGCTCTTAAATTTATTAGGTGTAAAATACGTGCTTCTAATTTGCACAATTTAATTTTTTTGCATTATAAACATTTTCGTATGATAAGTATGGAACGCCGTTTTACTTTTTAGTCTGCTATATGCCCGGTATTAATTTAAATTGAATGGGACTTCATTATGGCAATTTATTTTATAATATTATAATAAAAATGTAATTTTAACTGAATCCATGGAACATCTAGAGCTAAAGCCTTCATATAGATTTTTAACAATCAATTAATTTGATTTAGCTATTAAAATGTATGTCAGGATATTTGGATGGGTCTGTACAAAATTAATTCAATTTTCATTATATTATTATAATTAAAATGCATTTTTTTTATTATAATATAATTTTATTACTTACAAATTTGTTGATATCAATATTTATCCAATATTTAACGAGTAACTTTGTAGTATTTTGTGGGAAACAATATAGCCGATTATCAATTTTTATGAATGGTATTTTCATTTACAGCAATTTCTATGATTATCTATTTTCATTGAAACCAATTTCCATTGATATCAATTTCGATTGAATACAAGCACCTCGAATGCATTTTTATTATCGGAAGTTTCGCCATCTATAGCCTACCAAAAGAAATATAATGTGTTTGCGTGAGTGTGTTCGATAACTCAAATTAATTTGCGAATGTGTCGTCATACGAAAGAGAAGTCTTCGCGCTCAAAAAGGTTTGTAAAATTCTGGAGCTTCTCTGGTCTGGTATTCTGTGTTCTGAAGTATGAGCCGACTTCTTTGGTTTGCGTATTGCGCTAACATTGGATTGCATTCTAATAATCTTGCTTGCTGATTTTTTAATATCATTTGTGCAATAAACGACGATGATACGGACCGAATTTAAACTCGTCTTTCTCGCGCAAGTACGTCACATCTATGTACAGCGTTTGGGAGTCAAATAGGCCGTAATGCATTGTCATTTGAAAACGTTTGTAGAATTTACGCTTCAATAAAATGTTTTTAAAATTATTAAACTAATTATTTTGAATCTAAAGATTTTATTTTCAATACGGTTATTACGTCCTACCTGTGCAGTTGCAGGCAGTAGAAATCGACATTGAAATTATAATCGATAAACAAAAGTGACAGATATAAGATATTTCAAATTTCCAAAATAATACATTTTCAAAAATGTGGATTGGCGCTTACCGTCAAGCTGTTAAGATAAATTTAAAAAATGGTAATTTAGGATATATTTACTATAATAATAGAAAAATATGGTTTTAGCTACTTGTATAGGGCACTTTTGAAACTGGTTTGTATTTTTCAATTGAAAGTAAAAACTAAAAATGTCAATAGACGGCACTAGTGCAGCAACTCAAGTAACAAATGTTATAAAATATGAATGGAAGTTTCCCCTGCAATTATTTTACTTGCAGCATTCTTAACTTTTATTTTAAATTAATTAATTATTTTAATCAAAATAAATATCACGAATCCTCACGATGAGCACTTTAGATAATCTGATATTTGTAAACTTCAATTTTATTTTATTGCTGAATGCTGAAGAGACCAGCGTGGGCATACCGTTGTAAGTGTATCGTGGTGTTAATCATAATTTTATAAACAACTTGTATTAAAAGGCGACTCGCATGTTGCGTTATAGAGGCTGCTTTTCTAGAAGCAACAAGGCCGAATTAACTACTTACGATGGTTGGGGCTCATCTGGGCGAGGCAAAGTTTTGCGATTACAAAAAACGGTCAATGGGTTTTACGTATTTGGGGGCACTTCGGCAGCAACTCAAAATTTACATGATGACAAAAAAAAGAAAAGATCCTCAGTTTTGTATTTCGCTCGCTGATGTCTCTCGGGGCCCCCACCACATATTTGAGCCTTACGCGTTGTGGCCTTTTCAATCATTAAATCCCCGCAAAAACAAAACGCGCAAGCTCTGTGCTGGGGCCACTGCCGACGCGACGGCGGGGGCCTGAGTCAGTGGCGGGCCGTTAGTATATGAAGTGGGAGGGCGAAGGCAAAAAATAGTATTCGCATGACGTGCGACGTCGATGATTCGGCAAACTACTTTCAACACTTCGAGATTTTAGTTTTAAATAAATTTGTACAAGCTATATTGTCACAGATTACAAAACAATCTGTGAAGTAACACTTATTTTCTCGGTTAGTGATAGTGTATATATATATATATATATATATATATATATATATATATATATATATATATATATATATATATATATATGTATACCATTATTGTTAAGCCCCCGTTTGTACAATGATATAACAATTTCAATCAAACAACACAACCTTTATTTTATTGGTAGGTGTATAATAAAGCAATGAATGTTCTTCCAGCAAAAGCTGAATCTGATTTTTTATCCAGAAAGCTATTTTTATGTTTTGAAATCTGAAATGCGTGTTTAAACGTTCTATCTGTAGCACCTCCACTTTGAGTTATTATCTATTTTGTTTTATGATATATCTTACTGTAACAGTGTTGCCGTATCTTCTTTTAGTTCCGAATTTCTGCTATTAACTTTTGTTTTTTAAATCGGACGCCCCATATTTGTTTGTTATTTTGATTTACTATAATATTGTAACTTCAACCATGACGTGTCAAACCAGAACCTTCGTATATCAGGGTGACTAGAAATTGCTTAGACTTAAATGCATATTATTGCCGATTTTTTAAAATACTGCATATTGTTGTGGGGGGTATCATTATATATTACTCGCAAAGGCTAACCTGAAGAGCGACATTAAAAAAAAGATTTTTTAGAAAAAATCGTTTAATATTTAAATGGGCGTAAAAGAGGTTTAGTGAATAGACAGATAATTTTATTTTTCTCAGGGTTCTTGGAGGTAAGTTAATAGTTTTTGCCAAATCACAGCACTCTAGATTGAGAAATAAAAATTAGTTAAAAAATAGCATTCAATGTGAGAATTACATATGGTTGTACTTGGAATATCTCAACCATTGAGGTAGTATACCGGAATGGTCCCAACGAATGAAAACACGCAAACATATACAGGGTGTTACAAATTCGATACAATGTCGGTTAAAATAGAGCAAAGTTGCGCAATTTAACATCGAATAATAAGTAGTTGACAAAGTTAGACAATTATGACTACCTCCGAGGATATAGGTACGTAAAATACCGAAAAATCAGCTATACATATTTTATTTTTTTCAGGCTGCATTTGAAGACATATCACAAAATAAATTTTATATCTTTATAGCTACTTTCCATTATCAACAAGATGGTGCACATAGATTTGAAATCCGACGTTTCTTTTTCGCGGTTAGATCAACTAATTTTTTTTTAGATACACCTGCGTTTTTTAAAAGCCCTTGATTTCATAATATGTGCGTGAGTACCAGAATGTAAAAACTAAAAATAGAAAAAAAAAATCAACTTTGTAGGTTAAATTTGTGTAACCTACAAAGCTGTGTGTAAAGAGACCTTGTGAACAAAATTACCAAGATAATAGGGCATGAATGCAATGTTTTTGTTTTGGGGTATTCTTCAATATAACATGTTCTGCATTCCAACATACGACAGTTTCGGTTTGAGTACGTGCAGGAGACAAATGCACCCTGCACCCCCTTTCCCCCGAGCTAATAACCCAAGCAAAAATTACATTATATAAAGCATTTCGGGACTTCTACCTCACAAACATTGAGAACTTTGTTTTTTTTAGTCTTCATGCTTATGTTGTTCCAACAAGAACCTAGAACTTTTTTTTAGTTATCAAATGTTTGCCTCCCCCTCTAAGACGGCATTCTAAATACACCACTGATGTGTTCATTTTTGAAAAACCGTATCTTGATCGACACGCAGCTTTGAAAGTGAAGTGCACATACCTATAAATTATAATAATTACTCACATATTAAACAAGGGAGACAAACATGAAAATAGTATCCTAATTATCAAATAAATATTGTAAATAAAGATTTAGTGATATACCTATACAACCTTACTACAGTTTGCTTTAAATAGGGTGACCACATTACTCTTTTTAAGAGGAATGTTCTCTTTTTCGGGTCCATGTACTCTGGTACTCTTACTATTTCCATAAATACGACAAATATCCTCTATTATGAGAAATCTGGGACAAATGATCTCTATTTTGCGAAATCTGGTGCCATTTTCTAATTATTTTTGTTATTTTTAGTCCATATTATTATGTGTATTATAATTATTATTGAAAGTCATTGAATTCTGCGAAAGTGATAAGACTTTACTTAATTATTATACGCTGGTACCTATTTTTACATTTCGTCGAAATATACTCTTTTCAATTTGTAATTTGCCATTACAAATTACATTGTGTGGTAATCTGTGAATTATAGCTGGGAAATTCAAAACCTTGTTTTCTTTATTCTGGTTTATGATGTTTATTATGATCTGTATTTTGTACGTGGTCACATTTTAAATATAGGGGTGTATATCATATTCCGCAATGATTTAATAACTAAGTATTCCCAATCGAACAATAATTAAACACGTTTTAACTGTCATTGATTACCTACGAATATGTTTTTCATTATTCGCATCCGACTCGTCATAACGTCATGCACAACACAGTCTTAATTTTAGATGCACTTTTAAATCTTCGAACGCATGCCTAGCCAGAAACTCGGGTATTTAAAAAATTACAGATTTCTGCTCTTGTTGTTCTTAGTTTGCACTAGATCGCTCCACGTCCGATAATTAAAATTGAAACAAGGTGGCTGCATTCAATGAAAATTGATATTCAGAAGAATCGACATTAATAAAAATTCGAAATCAAAACAATGCATATTAAATAAAATCAGTTACCTTATACCCGCTAATCATTTAAATTCCACAACTCTTATACAATTAAATCTCGTATTAACTTTTATTTATTTATTCAAATGTATATTTAAGTATTTTAATTTCAATGGTAAAGGGCCCGTGTTATATCCGTTTGATGTAGTATAAATTACATATAAACGAAAATCAAAATCAAAATAATGAGCATTATTCTATTTACATTTTTAGGGTGTTAATGGAATTGACATTAAAAAGAAATGATATCGTAAGAGATGCTTTAATTTTTTTTGATATGCGATAAAAATAAATTAATTTTTTTTATTACATGAGTTCTTAAATCAGATTTGCCTTCATACGGTTGAAATAAATTAATCTCCACAAAGTCGTTATTGCATTCTAATGTTTTCGGTATTAATATTAATTTAATGCGATCCCGTTTGAAGCGATTACATTTTAATAAGAGTCAATTTATTAAATATTTAAACTGATTTTTGTATATAGAATTTATTTCATACCAATTTTTATTAACATCGATTTGTTGAAATGCAATAACTAAGGAAAGACGCATGTATATAGAAATTTTAAGTAGGCTGTATACGTGTTAAAAAAGGATAAACAACTACTTTTTTGTGGTATCAATTGAAATGGTCTGCAAAGAAATTGCTTATCATAAAAATGTCATTCGGTAAAATCGGTATCCACAAAAATTCGATATCGGAAGAATTAAAAAGAATAAAAATTGTATGCAGGCAGCATGATTTATATGTTTTGCAATTAAATTTGGTATCAAAGACGCGTATGACTAAAAAGTAAAACGGCGTTCCATAGATAAGCATGTTTTTACTTGGTGCTCTTGCTGCTTCTGTAAATCGACAAACTGGATATAATTATATCACGTCCGATAAATGGGTTATTCTCTGGAATCCAAAAATAAGAAATCTTTCGAGTTTATAGAATTATATAAGGTCCGTGCGAAAGGGACCCAGACCCTGAGTGGTTCAATGCCTTGCACTTTTTTGTATATTTGGGGGGAGCTAAATTTTGTTTTATGCCCCTAGCGCAATGTTCTCTTGGTCCGACCTTGGCCTTCTGAAACACACCTAAATTAATATAAAAATATTAATTAAAAATCAATGCATGCCGACTTTATACTGGAATAATTAAGAGGCCAAATTTCTTTGTTTACTTCATTGTCTTTTGTGATGTTTTTCTGGTGCTCACCCAAAGTAATACCAGTTTTAAGTTAAAGAATTTTAGTGAGGTACAGGGTGTACAATATAGTATTGATAATTATCTAATACAGAATAAAAAGTAAATATTTGTGTACAAGTTAATAATAAACTTTGGAATGAATCTAATCATTGAACTGTGTGATCTAAACAAGAAATATTGAGAAATAAAGCAAATATTGATTATTATTCCAATTAAATTAACCTTTAAATCAATGTTTTGGTGAACTTGCCTGAATTTTTTATATAAGTTAGTTTGAAGTAGGTATATGATAACGATATGTGGAAGTAATGTTTGTCGCAATCCCCGGCTAAGTGTGAAAAAAATAAATTCAGAGATTTTTTTAAATTTGATTATAAAAATGTGAGAGATGGAAAAAAGTTTTGAATAAAAAGTTGGGAGGAGAAGGAATCCTCATATCACTTAATAGGGATATATATATATATATATATATATATATATATATATATATATATATATATATATATATATATATATATATATATATATATATATATTCTATAACTAAGAAGATAACTAAACAATGACGAAATTGTCTGTCAAACTGTCAACCCCGGGATTGAAGGAGAAACCTGTCTCAAAAATATAGGGATAATACCAAACAATACGGGGTTAATCCCGATTTTTTTATACGCCGAGAATTTCCCGGTATTTAAATCTCATAATAATACAGATTTTGCTCGCGTTTGAGGCTTTAATGATTGCATTATTGGGCCACTGTGCCTGTAGGTTTGAACAAGTTTAAAATTCATATTGATGGAATTAGCACTAATCTGTAATACACATTAAGAATAAGAATCAAGAAACGCAAAACCATTTATTCTGAAATTCTCCGTTATCTCACAAATCCGGACTCTATACATTCTGAACAAGATGATTGCTTTATTGCATCAAGTATTTATATTTTATTAAATCTAAATTATAAAAGCTTTTAATCAGGCCAGACAACGAAAATAAATCAGCTACTCAACATGAAACAGAGATCAGCTACGAAGATGATATTGTCCTTGCAGAAATTCTGGAAGCAGCAAATGAACCTTTAAGCGTTAAATTGGAAATGGGGTTACAAAAAACTTCGAAATACCGAATAATACAAAGGAGACGAATAAAACAATAAGGCGGTGGCAGTCGCGGCCGTATTCTTCAAAAAGCTTTCGAATTTTTATTAACTATTCAGCTCACAAGCGTGGAACCTGAAATATGTTCTTCTTCCGCAAGGTTTTTAGGTAACAGTAAGAACGAAACAAGTTAGATAATGGTTGAAATTAAAGACAATGAAAAGTGGAAAAGTCTGGTCTCGAGTGAGACATGAATCTACAACTTCTTTTTGCTCAATCAACTAGGCTATCGAGGAACCCAATAACAAATTTGCAAGCACATTTGATTTTTAAGATCTAGTCGATAAATGTTTACCAAAATGTTACCATTCTATCCCCATATATATCTTGATTTTTGATCAAAATTTGTCAGTCAATCGAACAAGTAGTTTTTGAGCTATGCCGCGTACAGAGAGACTGACGGGAATGGGAGAACATGTTTTTGGGAACTAGGGCCCTAAAATGCAAAGATGTGCAAAAATATCGGAGGGTGATCTAAGGCCATTACATTACAGGGTATTTAACGACCATTACATCCAAAATCTAATCCACATCAGACACTTGATCCAAAATTCAAATATGGTAATTGGTTTGACCATTCTCACGTTTACTTTTGCGCAGATTTTGTTTACACACTGTACAGACATTATATTGCTTTTCGGGTTCTAGGGATTCTAAAGAAAAAAACCCAACTTATACTTTTCGAAAATCTTTGTTATTATAATACTTCATGGTTCAGTTCAATTCATTTTTACTTCCCCGTGTACTGTATAATTATTACGTATACTGAGCTATATATGGATATAGCTCAGTATACGTAATAATTATACAGTACACGGGGAAGTAAAAATGAATTGAACTGAAAAAACAATGAAATAAAAGCTATGCTTATGGGTGCTTTGAACCAGAACGAATACAACACAGGTTCTTGTCTAGCAAACGTTTACTTCGGCCATGTAGCCAATACGTTTTGGAGTTGTATAAAGATATACTAACTGAATATCAACCTATGATATTTAATTAGGTTCTCTTCTTCTTTTATTGTACAACCTACCGCATATAAATTGTAACATTCTAACCCTTGTAGCTTTTAAGATGTAGGCCGACTTCATTAAGCTCTAACCAAAATAGATATTAAATCATAAATTACATTAGGCACAAAGATCTTTTTCAGACGAATTTCCCACCATCTAACAAAACAAGTAAATAGAATAATATGAACAAACTGAGTAAAATGTTATACCAAAATTTTTATTTACGCACAAAATGAATCCAGTTATTACCAGATAACCCAGCATTTCTCGTATCCCTTGTGGAGAGATTAAACTGAAATTATAGATAACCTTGTGTTTCGATTGGTTTTTTTGATGATGGATTCTGGTTGAGGTGGCTCTGATTAAAATACTAACGTCATTGCATGTTTACTTGCATTGCTGTATGCCGTATTACGGCGAACTCAAACGACTGGATACTTGACAAATAATCGACACTTGTGAACACTTGTCATGTCGTGTGTATGAGCTACTTGTACAAATATTCGACACTACGGCACTCGTATATTTGCCATCGGTTTCGGTAAAATGGGCACAAGTCCAAGGGTGCTGTGTAAATGCGTTCAAGTATTTATGAAATATACAAATAGTGTGATCGAGCATCTTGAAAACTCGCCAAATGCGCAATTATTTGTTTATTTGTCAGAAACGCAAGTCGTTTGAGTTCGCCCTTTGGAATTATTGATGCAATCAGTGTTTCACACAGAATTATTTTTTGGTGGGGGGAGGGGGTAGAAAATAAACCAGAAATAATTCTATAATGCACGGTGTTTAAAAAGGTGAAAGCAATTTTCTTAATTGTACCAGGGGCGTTGTGTAGAGTTGTAAGTTGAATGGAGAACCCATCCAAACCAAACAAAATATATATTAAAATGGTATGATAAATAATTGTTTTAATTATATTCTTAAGTATGTTTTTTTTATTATGGTACAGTTATATATTATTTTTTGTCGTGTTCTATTTTATATGTTCGTACTATTTTAACTATTTTTTATGACGTGCTATCATTGTTTTTGGTAAACAAATGTAGTCAATACACTCTATGTATATGCCTAAAGCAAGTTATGTTGTTTGTTCTTTTTACTTCCCTTGTAAAAGGGAAATATTGTTACCGTGAAAAATCACCCTCCGAGATGTTTGGACATCTTTATGTTTTAGGGTCCCTAGATGCCGAAAAACATGTTTTCTCAATTCCGTTCGGTCTGTTGATCAAAACAACTTTTTATCCGATTGACTTCAAATTTTCAAAATTCATATGGGGATGATCTCGTAATATTTTGATAAAAAAATCGTTACTAAAAAAAATCTGATGGAATTTACCTCCAATTTTGCATAAAAATCAAATAATACCTAGGAATTAAGTGGTAAAATTTTGGTACGAAGCCAAGAAGGCGAAACAAAATAGCGGCTTAATAAAATATTTAAAAAATCAGCCTAAAAAATATTTCTTATATTGTTTTCAAATCTCGTGCAAGAATTAAGTGTGATATAGAGATGTACTGGTAAAATTATGGTACGAATTCAAGATGGCGGAATAAAATGACGGCGAAATGAAATGTTTGTAGTCGTGAAAAATCAGCTTCTCGGGATTTCACAGATCTTCACGTTTAAGGGCCTCTAGATACCAAAAAAAAATATGTTTTCTCAAATTCATTAGACTGTCTGTTGATCTGTCTGTCTGTTTGTCAGTTTGCGGTATAGCTGAAAAATTACTTACCAGATTGACTGAAAATCAAATTATTTATTAGCACTTTAACCTAATAGAAAATTGGTTTTTACAAGTCAAGAATTTTAAATCATATATATACAAAAAAATAGTAAAATATACACATTTACGTTCGTTACTGTGCTATAACTTATCCTCTAGAGAATCAGCTATACTATAATATGCCGGTTTTAATAAAAGTCACTTGAATTTCTTCTTGTATTCTACATAAAAAAGATTTTTTAATTCGTTTGGAAGGTGATTGTAGAAAATACTATATTATGGCGATTTTTAAAGTTACAAAGCTTTCACCAAATCTAGTAGCGTAGAAAGCCACACATATCTCAGAACTACTTCATGTCAGGGTCTTGAAAAAAAAATATAATAAAAGTGGCCAAGAGCACCTCAGGAAAATAATTTTAAGTTTCTAAACTGACCGCAAGTGAATTAATAGGTATTTTTCGTTTACTAACGAGGATGTCGGACTGAAATTAAAATGAGCTTTCCTAGGCCTAGACCCTTGTTGCTGAGGGGGGGGGGGGGACACAAAAAAACAAACTGACAAAAAGTTTCGATTCTGGTACTGAACCCTGAACACAAATTACATGATATCTGCGGTGTAACAGATCGATATGGACGTCTGAAAGAAACCTCATTAGTCTAGCAAACGAGCCAAAATATCAGCCAAATGCAAGATATGGCGGTTGATCTTAAAAATGCATCGAATTTTCGACGAAAAAGAAGATTATCGGAAAGCTCAAAGTTCTTCAATAAACAAGAAAAAACAGAGAAAAATAAAATATTAAAACGCTATTAAACAACTATTAGATTTGGCCGAAGGGACTATGAAAACCATATTATTTTTGAATACTGGGCAGTTTATTATTTGCAGCTTTATTAAATTATTTAAAATTAATAGTAATGCTTATTTATAAATAATATTACTTTTGGCTTCCTCCCCTCACTTAGTTGGTTAAAATTCTATCAGAACTGAAGTTTGGAGCGTGTTTAGAGGACAAGTCAAAGTACCAACAATATAACAATAAAAGCAACGCGAAAACACAAGTAAACAATAAAAACAGCACTTTGTAGGTAACTAGATACCAAGGAAAAATTGTAATCTTCAAAATGTTTTTCATCTTTTAGGATGCATCGATTTAGCCTTTAGAGAGAGAAAGTCAGCAGTTTTAATTTCTGCTTTTGATTTATGGAAATTTGATCCTCTCAATGATTTTTTTCCGGGTCGTTGGTCAATTTTTATAAACCAAACTTTTGATCATTCTGAAAAAAGGAAAGTTCCAACAAATCCTATCCAACGATGCTGGTCGAGATATCTCTGGACATCATTAATGAAATGAGCGGGACAACCCCGACAACCATCATGCGGATGCCACATGTTTATTCTAGTAGTGATCGTCTCGTCTTAAAGCAGTTCTGCTAAATAGTTATAGTGAATAAATTGCCGTAAACAGTCTATCATAGGCAGAAAGTGAAACTACTGTTCAATTGACTCTCTGGAAGCTAAATTGATGCATCCTAGGCTAAATGGCGGAAATCATTTTGAAGATTAGAATTTTTACTAGTTGTCTAGCTACCCGAAAAGTGCTGTTTTTATTATTTACTTGTGTTTTGGCGTTACTTTTACTGTTTTGTTGTTGCTTTGGCTGGTTGGCTTCTAAATACGCTCCAAACCTCGGTTCTGACAAAGTTTGGACCAGATCTAAGTCTAGAAAAAGTGTAAAGGGAGGAAAGCCAAAGTAACAATTAATATTGCGTCATTATTAATTTGAAATAACTTAATAATAAAGCTGTTAATAATGATCTGCCCAGTATTCAAAAATGATATTTTTTTCATAGTACGTTCGACGAAACCTAATAGCTGTTTAATATATCGGAAGCACAAAAATTGTTTACAGACGCACACACAAAGCTTTCCATATTATACTAATTGCTCACTTCTTAATGACTCGACCCAAATTCACATCCTAATTTTTCGTGAGGTAATTACTTAGTTAATTAAAGTTTAATTACCTCCATCTAATGCAGAACGTTGGAAGAGGTTTGAGAGCCGTTCACACTTCATGCCTTCATTATCATACTTCATACAGCCTTAAGCTGTAAATATGGAAGGGATAAGATACTAGTTTTATTTTAGGGAAGTATCATAGTTATGGGAAAAACAGAAACATTTATGGCTTCAGCGGCGCAACTTCATGCACCTATTTTAAGAGAAGCTTTAGAACAGTCATATCAATATTAGTGTATCAATCTGGTTATATATATTTGTCTTATTTTCCAAAATAAATAACACAACGCAGACGTAAAGAATTAATTAATAATTGTGAGTAGAATATTAATTTATTGTACTTAACTTTATTAATAAATTTTATCATTGTCAGACGGCTTAGACTATATATTTTTTAAGCTGCCTCTTAGATAATTGCATTTTTTGTTTGAATTTGTATTACGTGAAACGTCTGGCATTTTTATATAAATAAATTGATATCAAGGGTCTTTTATCTAATTGGATCATTTGAATTACCCTGCATTTCGCTGTTGTTACATGAAAAAGATTAAAAATAAACATTTTGTCGGGTTATTATACCTCGTATTTCTTCGACTTAAATAGTATTTAAAAAACATGCGAAATGGTGATGTTAATATTTAAAAGAAAATGTATTCGAACCAATATTTTACCCTTAGAGTAAGAATTAAACTCTAAGATTTTACCAAGGTCTACTTATACAATACTTGATTTTTAAGCATAATTTAAATAAATTGAATAAGTAGTTTTTCATACTGATTTTTTAAAAATTTCATTAGACCGCTATTTGTCCCGTCATGTTGAATTCGTATTGGAATTTTACCATATATCACATCTTATTTTTGAGCAATTTGAAATCAGTTAAATAAGGTTTTTTATAAGAATTTTTAAACATTTTATTTGTCCACAATTTTGTTCCACCATCTTGAATCAATTACAAAATTTTACCAGTGTTTTCTATATCATACTTAATTCTTGCACAAAATTTGAATTTTTTCAGGCAGATTTTTTTAAATATTTTATTTTGCCATATGTGATTTGTACCAAAATGTTACCAATTCATTCCTATGTAACACTTTATTATTGTACAAAATTTAAGGTAAATTGGATTATTAATGTTTTAGTAATACTTTTTTTACATTTCAGTAGATTGCCATTTTGTTCCGCTATATTCGAATTGTACTAAAATGTTACCAGAAGTAAGTAATCAAATGAAATTTTTAGGAATCATGGTAAATGATAACCTACGATGGAAAGGTCAAATTGAAATGATCTTTTGTAAATTGAGTAATTCTTATTCCGCATTGTATAAAATGAAACAAATTATGTCAACTCATGTTCTTATTCAGCTTTATTATTGCCTAATATACTGTCATCTAGACATCTACATATAACCCTGTGAGGTGCCTCAAATAGTATCTCTCTCTCTCGTGTTCTTATAATTCAAAACAGAATTGTCAGATTAATATTTCAATTATGCCATAGGTAAACTTGTAAACCATATTTTATTAGTGGTCCGATAATATTTGATTCTTAAGTGTGTCGTGAATAAACCTATCTAAAAATGTTTCTTTAAAGCCTATCATGTTCTTTTAAATATTAACACTACCAGTTTGCATGTTTCTTAAATACTATTTAATTCGAACAAATACGAGGTATAATGACCCGAAATTTTTTTTTATTTTTAGACTTTTTCATTTAACAACAGCGGACTTAATATCCTGCAGGATAATTTGAATGATCCAATTAGATAAAAGAGGCTTGATATCAATATATTTATATAAAAACGTCAGAAGTTTCATATAAAACAAATTCAAACAAAAAATGCAATTATCCAAGAGGCCGCTTAAAAAATATGTTTTCTAAACCGTTGATAATGATAAAATATTATATTAATATAGTTAAGTACAATGAATTAATATTCTAATTACAATTATTAATTAATCCTTTACGTCTGCTTTGTGTTATTTATTTTGGAAAATAAGACAAGTATAAATTATTATATATTATCAGATTGATACACTATTGTAAAGCTTCTCTTAAAGTGTGTGCATGACGCTTGGTGCAGTAGTTGCAGGATGGTGTAGGGCCTGGAACCCTTGTTTAGCCGCTGATACAAGCGATTAATCTTTCTCTCTTTCCCATAACTATGATATCTCCATAAAGTAAAACTAGAATCTTACCACTTTCATATTTACAGCTTGGGTACTTCTTCCAGCGTTCTGCATTAGCCGGAGGTAATTAAACTTTACCTGCCTGCACGAAAAATTAGGATGTGAATTTCGGGCGAGTCATTAACAAATGAGCAATTAGTATAGTATGGAAAGCTTTGTATGTGCGTCTGTAAACAATTTTTGTGAACACCATAGCTGAAAAACTATATATGCCATAAACTTCAAATTTGGCATAAAAATCAAGTATATTATATAATTTATATAGAAATGAACTGATTAGATCTGATGGCTCAAATCTTATTCGTTTTAGAAATAAAAACTGTTGTTGATTCAATGGATGGAAACAAGTTTGTTCATTTTATTGGTATATGTAGGTAGTTCTGTTGACACTTACCGAATATTTTTAAAAAAAGTTTATTTGGGTTCTGGATATTTTAATAGAATTTTTGCGGAGACGTGTAAACAACGTTGTAAAAAATATCCGACCATTAATTAGTTAAACTTTTTTCCTTGCCACTTTGTAAAAAATATTTTTGACCAAGAGGCAGTGAAAAAGTATAATTAATATACTGCCCTTGAAATTATAAATTCGGTTATATCAATGTATCCTTACAGTAAACCAGACCTTTGTGCGGTACATGAAGAGGCTGCGGAAAGTGAGTACTTTCCAAAGTCATATAATTGCTGAAATTTCTACTTTTTCGCACTAGTGCTAAAAGTTAAATCGCAACAACTAGCAACAATTGATCTTTGACTATCTCATCGTGAACATACACAAGACGTAATTAATTCTGAAATGGCAAGAACTATTTCTATACCAGTTAAAAACCAATCAGTCATAAATTTAACGAATGCAAGAAACAGTTATCTCACCATTAATATTGTTAATAACAAATCAAAATAATATACGTTATTAATAATAGCTACCGAAACTAGTTAATGTCCCACACGCTCGTAGAAAAAGCGTTGTACCTAGTACCTAACACGTGCGAAAGGGACTTATCCGCACTCATCAGTCGCGTGCGGAAAAGTATCACTTTCCGCACTATAATAATACAAAGTTACATTGTCATGTAAGAAAAGAGTACACAGTAAATTTAAGTGTACGCCCCAAATGCTGTTTTAGAAAAAAATTGTTGTATAACACGTTTGAAAAGTAAATTAGTTTTCACATTCAGGTAACTCACCAAATTGTCAACTTTTGTTATTTTTTTTTATCTACGATTGGACAACAAAGTACTAACAGTTTATTTCTACTATGGTACTAGAAGACGTGGTTGCTTTAAGGAAGACAGGGAAAGTTTATTGATGCCCGATTTAAAGACTTGCAGATTAGGAGAGGAGGGATAAAGTATTTACTGGTAACAATCCATAAACTGGACATTCTGGGAATAAAGGAGCGAACAAAGTGGAAGGTCCTTAGTCTTTGCAGTTGGATGGTGAAAGTAGGCATATGGGTCGATGCTCGTGTCTCCTTGGTAGGACTGTGTAAAACAGAGAAAAATCTTCGACGATTCGTCGATGCTCTAGTGATGCAAGCTTCCTTGTGATGTTTGGATAATCAGGCGAATAGCTCCTATTTGGATAGAGTCAAGGATGTTATAAATTGATAATAAAATTGATAAATAAATCCCCATATGTGTGAGCAAAACTCGGGGCATGGTTTTGCGAAGTGTAAAGGGATCCCTACAAATTGCAAGAAAAAAGTATTTTCAAGCTTGGAAAAGGAAACACAATTTCTTTGGGGCTCCTGTTGCAAATCTTTCTTAAAAGTGATACCCAACTAGGCTAAATAATTTATTCATTTGAATGGTGTGAGTATTGCGAGACAATTTGTGAGATAGTAAATATGATTGTGTCTTAAAAGCGTTAAACTGGACACGATTTTTTGCTCCCCATTGTACGATTTTAATGAGGTTCTCGGGATACAGTCATTATTATACGCCTATCATCAATTTCAGTCTTGGAGAGAGATTTGAGAAATTGTATATTAGAGTAGAGTACACTATCTTCAGCATAGCTATGAACAGGATTGCTTGTAGAAGAAAACCGATTATTGATGTGCGGGAGGAGGAGGATGACCCATAACATTTTGGTAGAAATCCAATATGGTGGTACAAAATGATAATAAATCAAGGGTTACATAGAAATGAACTGGTAACATTTTGATACGAATCCAAGATGAATAATAAAATAATTAAAAAATCAGCATGAAAAAAGAACCCTTATTATATTAATTTCAAATTTTCTGCAAGCATTAAGTGTGATATAAAGATATACTAGTAAAATCGTGGTATGAATTTAAGATAACCAAAGAAAATGGCCTTCTCAGAAAAAATCAGTCTAAAAACTTCTTATCCACTTTATTTTTAATTATGCCCAAAAAACAAGTCTGGCATAGGTAGAAACTATTAAAATATTTTTAGGAATTGAAATGATGGAACAACGTCCAATAAAAATGTTTGAAAAGACAGTGATATACATGTGTTACTTAATGATTATGTACGGCACTAAATTGGATCACACTTCAATGCTCCTAATAAAATGAAAGTATCATAATGAGGGAAGTTACAGGTAAAAGAAATTTACCGATTGTTTTTGGAAAAATATCGTCTTTTGAGATGCAGATTAGTAGCTATACTATATAGCTATATAACGTGCGGCCTGATACACAAATTTTAAAAATGTAACAGTCAAAATTCTATAAGATTTCTTAAAATATTCTCGGCAAGCTGATTTATAGGGGAGCCCAAATATAATATGAATTGCGTACTTCTAAAGTCAAAATAATCTTAGCACCTCCGAACTTGCACCCCAGTTAATTATGCCATAGGATAAATGACTGTATATGTCAGCATAATATACCGATAAAAGGGTATTTTGAGTGCGATAATTAGACAAGGCGTTTGCATCAAATAAGCAATCCTTTCTCAATTCAGACTGAGAGGTTTTCAATCTGATTCAGCCATTGTAACTCTTTTTAGGAAGATTTAACTGTATCGGGAAAACAGTCTTTCTTTGGGAATCCAACTTGCGTGACCGTGACCTGTGGTGTTTTATTTTATGTAATAGAGCTCTTACCGCTAATTTATGGTAAGCGACCCAAAGCAAATTTAACATAAGCAGATTTCATAGAGTTACGTTTCATACGTTTTTGGGCTTCCAAAAGAACACAAAAATTGACGTTTTTCCTAGGTCTTTTACTTTACCGCTTAGCGAGCGCAGAACGCTTGATCAGTCCTAACAATCATAAAACAAACATCTAATTTGTTTAACATTAACATTTCATATTAATTTTGACAGTAGGCATGTTTCGTAAATTCTTGTCATGGCAAATACATATATGCAGCATTTTTAATCCCGACAATTAAATGTAAGGGATTTGACGGACTAGCGATTTGTTCGGATTACGGGATATTAGAAAAAAAAAATTTACATAATATCTACCGTTGCGCTGTTGTTAATGTGTACGCCTTTAATAAAAATATAAAACAAAAGAAACTTTATATGTTGGATGTAAATACAAAATTTGTATTAACAAATTATATACAGAGCTTTCATTTATATTTGACACCTAGTTAGAGCTTTACGAAGATACAAAAAAAAACTTTAAATACAAAACTTGTAGGATTTTTTCTTGTAATATCTTTCAAGAGTATCAAACATTTTTAAAAATGATTAGAAAGTTGAAAAAAAAAATGTTCATAACTTAGATATGTTTGTTTAAATTGGACACCCTCTATATTATTAGTTCATTAAATGCTCATTTTTTTACCGATTAAAAATATACTTGATACCTTTATCTTGAAAGACAACCGAGAAACTTGACAGAAAGATTTCTGTTCTAACCAATTCTATTCATAGGATCGGTAGAAATACAGTATCAGGGTTGTGCCAAGCCCCATTTACTTGTGTACTAATTTGGCTGTTGCGAAAATAGTAAATCGAGCAATGGGTATTAGATATTACGATTTTGAATCTGAAATCTGGAAAATAATGTATATGCTATTCTTCTGGATAGTTAGCAATAAAAGTGGCCCAAATCTCTAAATATAAAAAATAAGGTACGAGTAGAGGGATTTCCATTGGAAAATCTGAATCCGGTCGTCAGATTCACCAAGGGAAATATCCGATAAAGCTACATTTATTTTCAGAATCAGAGACACCACAGACGCAATTTCAGCAATCTGTCGTTATTAGAGTGCAAATTGCGATACGTATCTTTATCAACGAATACTATTATCAGTACTATAACTAGGAATTAATTAGGATCTTACACTTCAATATAATATTACCAAGTCATCCCCATATGACCCTTAATTGATTCCGACGGAATTGATAAAACTTATTTTTGGCATCTAGGGACGCTAAAGGATAAGATATGTAAAACTTGAGAGGGTCATTTTTCACGATTACAAACACTCTATTTGGCCGCCATTTTTCTTCCGCCATCTTGAGCTAGTGTCACAATTTTACTAGTTGGTCTCTATACTACAATTAGTTATAGAATAAAATTTGAATCAATCCTTAGGCAGTTTTTTTCAGACTGAGTTTTTAAATATTTATTAAGCCGCCATTTTCTTCCACCATCTTGGATTCGTACCAAAATTTCATAAGTGGATTCCTACATGATACTTGATTTTTGGGAAGAATTTGAGTTAAATCGTATAAGCAGTTTTTAGTAATAATTTGATAAAACATATTTTTTGGCACCTAGGGAAGCTAAAATGTGAATATACGTAAAACCGGAGATGGTGATTTTTTCACGATAACAAACATTCTATTTGGCCGCCATCTTAAATTAGTACCACAATTTTACTAGTTTGTCTGTATCACATTATCACAATAACATACAATTTGAAATTAGTATATTAAGTAGTTTTTAAGGTTAATTTTAAAATATTTTATTAAGCCGCCATTTTGTTCCGTCATTTAATGAAATAATAATATACAGGGGATTCGTATAAACATTTTATTAGTTCATTTCTAGATAATACTTGATATTTGTGGAAAATTTGAGATAAATTGGGTAAGTAGTTCTTTAGTAATAATTTTTTATAACATTTCACTACGCCGCCATTTTGTATTGCCATATTGGATTTTTATCAAAATATTACCAGGTCATTTCTATATGACCCCTAATTTTAGACCAAAATTTGTCAATCGGGTAAGTAGTTTTTTATCTATGTCGCGAACAAACAAACCGACAGATAGACATACAGACAGACAGACCGACATAATTGAGAAAACATGTGTTTCTGCATCTAGGGACCCTGAAAGGTAAGGATCTGAAAAAAATCTCAAAAGGAGATTTTTTACGATTACAATACTTCCCTTCTACGAGGGACGTAAAAAGGAAAAACATTTGTTTTGAGATGACCGCTAAAGCACAATAAAATTAACTCACCGTACACACGTGTTCTGACTTAAGGTCTTCATCAGTACAGAGACAGCTAGCACGAAACTAATCATATAAAACCACACCAGAGTCATTAACAGGAGCAATATTACCACAGAGTAGTATAAAAATACCTGTTGCGAAACTCATAACTCAAGAGTAATGAAACTAAATGATGAAAAAGATTAACGTGGAAGAAACTATTATACAGTAGAAAAAGAATTTTTGTTTGGGATGATACAATCAAATTTTACCAATCGTAGATACGTGTTTCTAACTTTAGGTCTTCATGAGTAGAGTCAACCAATTCAGAGACGAGGACAACTACCGTCAAACTAAACACATAAAACCCCGCCAGACAGGAGCAAAACAGTTGTGCCGGACTTGATTTTGTATTACAATGGAGCAGCATGAAGCGACATGTGGCGAAACTCGTAACCCAAGAATAATAAAATTAGATGTAGTAAAAGATATTAAAGTGGCAAGAAACTATTAATTAATTTTTTTGGGATGACCGCTAAAGCCGAAGGAAATTTGGCCAACCGTAGACACTTTTTTCTGACTTAAGGATTTCTTCAGTAGAGCAACTAGTTGAAAGACGAGGATAACTACCGCCAAACTAAACACATAAAACCACACCAGAATCACCAACAGTCATTTTGTACTATCGTAGAAAAATTGCTATTTATGTGTATTATTATAGTGCGGAAAGTGATACTTTTCCGCACGCGACTGATGAGTGCGGATAAGTCCCTTTCGCATTTTTTTTTCAACTTTCTAATCATTTTTAAAAATGTTTGATACTCTTGAAAGATATTACAAGAAAAAATACTACAAGTTTTGTATTTAAAGTTTTTTTTTGTATCTTCGTAAAGTTCTAACTAGGTGTCAAATATAAATGAAAGCTCTGTATATAATTTGTTAATACAAATTTTGTATTTACATCCAACATATAAAGTTTCTTTTGTTTTATATTTTTATTAAAGGCGTACACATTAACAACAGCGCAACGGTCGATATTATGTAAATTTTTTTTTTCTAATATCCCGTAATCCGAACAAATCGCTAGTCCGTCAAATCCCTTACATTTAATTGTCCGGATTAAAAATGCTGCATATATGTATTTGCCATGACAAGAATTTACGAAACATGCCTACTGTCAAAATTAATATGAAATGTTAATGTTAAACAAATTAGATGTTTGTTTTATGATTGTTAGGACTGATCTAGCGTTCTGCGCTCGCTAAGCGGTAAAGTAAAAGACCTAGGAAAAGCGTCAATTTTTGTGTTCTTTTGGAAGCCCAAAAACGTATGAAACGTAACTCTATGAAATCTGCTTATGTTAAATTTGCTTTGGGTTGGATTCCCAAAGAAAGACTGTTTTCCCGATACAGTTAAATCTTCCTAAAAAGAGTTACAATGGCTGAATCAGATTGAAAACCTCTCAGTCTGAATTGAGAAAGGATTGCTTATTTGATGCAAACGCCTTGTCTAATTATCGCACTCAAAATACCCTTTTATCGGTATATTATGCTGACATATACAGTCATTTATCCTATGGCATAATTAACTGGGGTGCAAGTTCGGAGGTGCTAAGATTATTTTGACTTTAGAAGTACGCAATTCATATTATATTTGGGCTCCCCTATAAATCAGCTTGCAGAGAATATTTTAAGAAATCTTATAGAATTTTGACTGTTACATTTTTAAAATTTGTGTATCAGGCCGCACGTTATATAGCTATAGTATAGCTACTAATCTGCATCCCAAAAGACGATATTTTTCCAAAAACAATCGGTAAATTTCTTTTACCTGTAACTTCCCTCATTATGATACTTTCATTTTATTAGGAGCATTGAACTGTGACCCAATTTAGTGCCGTACATAATCATTAAGTAACACATGTATATCACTGTCTTTTCAAACATTTTTATTGGACGTTGATCCATCATTTCAATTCCTAAAAATATTTTAATAGTTTCTACCTATGCCAGACTTGTTTTTTGGGCATAATTAAAAATAAAGTGGATAAGAAGTTTTTAGACTGATTTTTTCTGAGAAGGCCATTTTCTTTGGTTATCTTAAATTCATACCACGATTTTACTAGTATATCTTTATATCACACTTTTAGAGAAAGGTCCGTTGCATTTGAAGACGACGTCTTTGATATGGAAACATATTACAAGCAGAAACTTGAAGAAATGCAAAATGAAGTGGATATTCTGAAAACAAGATTGGCAAAGCAAGCCACAGACACGTTGAGAAAAGAGCCATCATTTGAAACTACATATACTCAAACCTTAGCAAACTTAACAAAAGAACAAGAAACTCAAACCTCACAAAGTGAAATTAGTACCAATGAAACACAAACTGAACAAGATGAAGAGTACATTGAAATGGCCAGGCTACAATATGCCCTGTTAAGCATACACAAAAACGCCTCAACTCAGACAGAAGAAAGTAAAGATCAGGGTGGGCAGTCCTTAAGAGACTCATCAGTTGTAAACCTCCCCAGCACCATAAGTGAAAGTAATGTAAATAAGGACCCTGTTGTCCATGACCGAATTTCCATTGTCAATAGGCGGCGACAACTACTCATTGTGGGGGATGATATGATCAGGGGTTGTGGGCAACAGCTTAGGCAATTCTCAGAAAATCGATTAGACATTAATGTACAATATAGAACAAGAGCATCCATCGAGGACATCACCACAATTTGTAATGATTATAAAACTAAATTAACACACAACGACTTTTTGTTAGTGTTCATCGGTCCCGAAAATTGCATACAGGGAAAATCTTTCACCGTCAGCACAATCAATGATCTACTCATTATTGCCAAAAGTACAAATATGGTACTTGTTACTTCGGCATATACTGACCCAAGACGAAAGATATTGAATTCCTTTATAGCAGAACAGAACCAGAGACTAATAAGAATGATCCAGAAGCAGGAGCAAAACAGAATTAAATTGGTGAACGCAAATCATTTTCACATTAAGTATGGCAAGATGCATAGATTCACAAACTATGTCAGTAAAAGAAAACTTATGAAACATATATACATCGATCAAATGTTACCTATCATGGAGGATCAAGAAAGTTCTTTTGAGCATCGAGTTTTTCTTGAAAGACTTAACACATTAACAGAGACCAATAATAATAACATGACCCCAGACAGCATCGAGGAGGAAGGTGAAGACAGATCGCCACAGTCAGAAACTTGTGGAGTGATGGAAATACCTGATAGTAGTTTGTTTTTTCGTGGAAGATCCTATACAACAGCCAACTAGCAGGGCAATAAAAAGTGGTGGTTACAGTATCGAACACTCTAATATTCAATCAAATCAAGAACTATTAAAAAAGATAACATTCTTGTTATGCATCTAAACGTCCAGGGTCTGTGCAAGAAGACTGACGCATTGAGTATCTTGCTGGAAGAAGGAAAAATAGACATTTTTTGTGTGTGCGAACATTGGCTAAACATCGAACAAGTCAAACTAACAAATATCGAGAATTATCGATTAGTGTCATATTTCTGTAGGCGGGAATATTCCCGCGGGGGCGTTTGTATTTACTATAGGGATGATATTACCGCACGCCAAGTTAACTATATAAAATCTGTAGAAAAAGTCTTTGAAATCTGTATATCAGAGCTTTGTATAAACATTAAAAGAACACGATCCAAACTGTTTATTGTTACTATATATCGTAGCCCAAGCGGAGACTTTGAGAGATTCATCAGCAGCCTTGACCTTTTCTTGCATGACTTCTTTGAAAAGGAAAATTATTATACAATAACTGGAGATTTCAATATTGACTTTCTCACGGATAATAAAAACAGGAAAATCTTGATTGATCTATTCACCGAGTTTAATATTAAACATTTCATAGAAAAAGCAACTAGAATCACAAGCCACAGTCAAACATGCATTGATAATGTCTTCTCAAACCTAAATATAGAAGTAACTGAAATAGGGGAATCTTTTCTATCAGACCATACTTATTAAATATTCAAAATTAATATGTGTCATGATCAAAACCACCAAATAAGTTCATATAAAAGAAAATTTAATGATTACAATGTTGCAGCTTTCAAGAGGGGCCTCGAACGAGAGAACTGGTCTGAATTCTTTAAAACAGACGAGATCAACATATGTTTTGAGCTATTCTATGCAACTTTTAAATTTCACTATGACTCAGCCATCCCACTTATAAAAACCAAGGCCAAATCAACAAAGTGGTATACCCCGCAAATAAAGGAAATGCACAGTTTTTTATGTGAAATAGAAAGACTCAAGAAAGTATTGAATGATCCAGAATATGCAAAATGTTACACAACTTTTAAAAAACTTTGCAAAGACACCATAAAGAATCATAAAAAAGACATGAATAACAAAAGAATCCTTAATGCCACCAATAAATGCAAAGAAACTTGGAAAATTATAAATAAAAACAGAAAAGACAAACCAATAAAACTTAATATAAAAAACCAACAGGGCGAGAAAATAACAAACTTAAATAATCTAGCCAATTACATCAATGAATACTTTATAAATCTATTGAACACCTCGCAAAAGCCAAATTTCAACAATATAAATATACAAAACCTCCCAAAAACAATATTTCTACGTCCCACAACCCCACACGAAATCATAGATATAATTAACAAAACCAGTTCCAAACCTTCCCCAGGGACTGATGACATAGTGGGCACCATCCTAAGAGAGGCAAGGGAAATTATCGCTGCTCCCCTATCATTTTTAATAAATCTCTCGTTTTCAACAGGTACTTACCCAAACTCCCTAAAAGAATCCAGATGTATACCGATTTTTAAAAATAAAGGTTCCAGAGATAATATAGAAAACTACCGCCCCATATGCATGCAAAATCAGTTTTCTAAAATTTTTGAAGCTGCTTTTAATAACAGACTTGTAGATTTTCTTGAACAACAAAACATATTAAGTAATGTCCAAAATGGGTTCACAAAAAAGAAATCTACCTGTACTGCAATTCTAGAATGTGTTGAATTTATCTATCAATCGTTAAATGAAAGACAATATTCCCTTGGTCTTTTTTACGATCTAAGCCGAGCGTTTGACTCAATTGACCACAACCTTCTTCTAGAAAAACTGTATGGCATAGGTATAAGAGGAAATGCTTATGACTGGGTTTCATCATATCTCTCTGCCCGCACCCAGACTGTCATCATAGAAGGTATAAAATCGAAAACACTTGCATCAAAGCTTGGTGTTCCCCAGGGATCCGTTCTCTCTCCAACGCTCTTCATTGTTTTCATGAACAATCTAACCGATATATGCAAAACTCCTGACAGGACCATTCTATACGCAGATGACACAAACTTTCTTCTAAGGTCAACATCATTAGAGGATCTAACTGAAAAAAGCAATAATGCCTCAGAGGAACTCAACACATGGTGCGGGGACAACGGCTTGATCCTTAATACAGCCAAAACTTATTATATGCGATTTCTCACAAAAAATCAAATAACTCAAGTTTGTCCACTTATAAAAGTGGGAAAAAAGTCAATTGAATCTATTGACAAGATTAACTTCCTAGGCATTACTCTAGATCACAAACTTACATGGGAAGCACATATAGACTTGGTCTGCTCAAAACTCAGCAGCATGTGCTATCTTATAAGATTTATAAGAGATACTGTCACGCCAGGTGTTCTGAGAATGCTTTACTTTGGATTGGTGGAGTCTGTTCTTAGGTATGGTCTGATATTCTGGGGCTCATCGACTTACTTCAATAAAGCTTTTACTATGCAGAAAAAAGTTGTCAGATGCATAAATAATTCCCACCCACATCAAAGTTGCCGACATATATTCAAGAGAGACAGTATCCTCACCCTACCATGTCTCTACATTTTTAATCTGGTCTGTTATATTAAGGAAAATGAGAATACATTCCTAAAAAACTCAGATGTTCATACTTACTCAGTCCGTGAACGACAAAATATTTAACAGCCATTCTCCAGGTTAAAACTGGGACAAAACTCTCCATCTTATATGGGAATAAAATGTTTCAACAAGCTTAAAAGAACCCATAGCAATACAAAACATTTTACTAAAGCTGTAAAAAACTATCTGCTGGAAAATGCTTTTTACTCTGTAAGTGAGTTTCTTAATTCTCCGCAATGAGCACTGAACTTTGGGTCGTTTAGCGAAAATAAATCAAATTTATTATTGTATTATTTATGTTATGGTTGTATTTTGTTCTCAAAAGTCAAAGTCAAAATAAGCTGGATTGAAGTGATTTGATAGAGTTTGCGATTGTCCGAGCTAAATTGTGTTAGTATCTCCTCGTGTTCTTATAATGTATTATACCGTATTTTATTTTATTACAATTATGTTAGTGCAGTTGTCAATTCTACTTAGTATGTAAGCTTTACTTTATGACTAGTGGGATAAATTAATGTATACTATGTATGTATTAGTTTTGTGCACCAATAATGAAAATAAAAAAAAAAAAAAAAAAAAATGCTTGCAGAAAATTTGAAATTAATATAATAAGGGTTCTTTTTTCATGCTGATTTTTTAATTATTTTATTATTCATCTTGGATTCGTATCAAAATGTTACCAGTTCATTTCTATGTAACCCTTGATTTATTATCATTTTGTACCACCATATTGGATTTCTACCAAAATGTTATGGGTCATCCTCCTCCTCCCGCACATCAATAATCGGTTTTCTTCTACAAGCAATCCTGTTCATAGCTATGCTGAAGATAGTGTGCTCCACTCTAATATACAATTTCTAAAATCTCTCTCCAAGACTGAAATTGATGATAGGCGTATAATAATGACTGTATCCCGAGAACCTCATTAAAATCGTACAATGGGGAGCAAAAAATCGTGTCCAGTTTAACGCTTTTAAGACACAATCATATTTACTATCTCACAAATTGTCTTGCAATACTCACACCATTCAAATGAATAAATTATTTAGCCTAGTTGGGGTATCATTTTTAAGAAAGATTTGCAACAGGAGCCCCAAAGAAATTGTGTTTCCTTTTCCAAGCTTGAAAATACTTGTTTCTTCCAATTTGTAGGGATCCCTTTACACTTCGCAAAACCATGCCCCGAGTTTTGCTCACACATATGGGGATTTATTTATCAATTTTATTATCAATTTATAACATCCTTGACTCTATCCAAATAAGAGCTATTCGCCTGATTATCCAAACATCACAAGGAAGCTTGCATCACTAGAGCATCGACGAATCGTCGAAGATTTTTCTCTGTTTTACACAGTCCTACCAAGGAGACACGAGCATCAACCCATATGCCTACGTTCACCATCCAACTGCAAAGACTAAGGACCTTCCACTTTGTTCGCTCCTTTATTCCCAGAATGTCCAGTTTATGGATTGTTACCAGTAAATACTTTATCCCTCCTCTCCTAATCTGCAAGTCTTTAAATCGGGCATCAATAAACTTTCCCTGTCTTCCTTAAAGCAACCACGTCTTCTAGTACCATAGTAGAAATAAACTGTTAGTACTTTGTTGTCCAATCGTAGATAAAAAAAAAATAACAAAAGTTGACAATTTGGTGAGTTACCTGAATGTGAAAACTAATTTACTTTTCAAACGTGTTATACAACAATTTTTTTCTAAAACAGCATTTGGGGCGTACACTTAAATTTACTGTGTACTCTTTTCTTACATGACAATGTAACTTTTAATGACCAAAATATTTTTAAATATTTTTCACAATTTGACATTGAAAGGTAGAATAAAGCATATGCTAACTGAGCATCTACCTAACATATATCCTTATATACAATAAAGCAGGCCGTTTTTTGAACAAGGAAGCTGACCAACGACGAACCAATTTGCGCCGTGGGCAACCACATGCGAAATTAGTTGTTTCCAGAGCTTGCTGGTTTTGTGGTTTTTGGACGTTTTCATAGCGGTGCTAGAAAAACGTTTTTGCTTAGTACGATCGATACCAGTAGAAACATTGGTAGAAATTATCATTTGGGTTACGCCGAATTCCTGACCGGATGGTGAAAGAGAATAAATTTAGAGCGTCTTCCTTTGCACTAAATGAGTAGTAATAGATCCATGTGTCATTTATACAAATGTATTACTAGTTCAATAAATGATTTTGTACAATTTTTACTTCTCTCATAAAAGGGAAGTATTGTATGACGAAAAACATGTTTTCTTGATTCCGTCGGCCTGTCTGTTCGCGGCATAGCTAAAAAACTACTTACCCGATTAACTTCAAATTTTGGCCAAAAATTAAGGATCATATGGGGATTACCAAATGGCGGCCTAGTGAAATGTTAAAAAAATTATTACTAACAAAGTGCTTATCTAATTTATCTCAAATTTTGCACAAAAATCAAGTATTATGTAGGAATCAATTGGTAGAATTTTGGTAGGAATTTAAGATGGCGGAACAAAATGCCGGCTTAATAAAATATTTAAAAATTCAGCCTGAAAAAACTAATAAATGATCTAATTTCAAATTGTGCGCTGTAACTAATTGAAGTATAGAGATGAACTATTAAAAGTGTGGTACTAATTCAAGATGGCGGCCAACTAAATCTGAATAAATTTTACATATCTTCGCGTTTTAGCGACCCTAGATGCCAAAAAATATGTTTTATAAATTCCGCAGGTCCATCCGTCGGTTTGTGTCTGTCTGTCAGTTCGCGGCATAGCTTAAAAAGTACTCATCAGATTTACTTCAAATTTTAATCAAAAATTAAGGCTTATTTGGGAATGACCTAATATTTTGGTAAAAGTCCAATATGCCGGAACAAAATGGCGGCCTAATGAAGCGTTAAAAAAATACTACTTAAAAAACTAATTATCCAATTTACCTAAAATTTTGCAAAAAAAAGTGTTACATAAGAATGAACTGGTAACATTTTGGAATGAGTATAAGATAGCAAAACAAAATGGTAGCCTAATAAAATATTTAAAAATCGGCCTGAAAAAACTACTTATTAAATTAATTTCAAATTTTGTGCACGCAGCAAGTGTGATATAGAGGTAAAGTGGTAAAGTTGTGGTAAGATTTCAAAATGACGGCCAAATAATTTTTACTTTCCGCGTAAAAAGGAAGTATTGCAATCGTAATAAAATTATCCCGATATTTTTTGAGATCTTTATGTTTCAGGGTCTCTAGATGTCGAAAAACATGTTTTCCTAATTCCGTCAATCTGTCTGCCTGTCTGTTCGCGGCATAGCTAAAAAACTACTTACTCGATTGACTTCAAATTTTGGCTAAAAATTAAAGGTCATATGGGGATGACCTGGTAACATTTTGGTTAATAAAAATTCAAATATGGCAAAACAAAATGACAGCCTAGTGAAATGTTAAAAAATTATTACTAAAAAACTGCTTATCCAAGTTTAAGAGTGATATGGGAGGAATTTAAATTTTTGATTCTGCTGCTGCACATATATTACACGATATCTGCAGTGTGACACTCGATCTGGAGCACAGACAAAGACACTTCACTGGTATAACAAAATGAGCCGGATGTCCACTCAAACACAAAATATGGCGGTTGACTTTTAACGTTTTATCTGGCGTCGTACAAAATGTCCGGAGTAAAAGTTTGATGTTTTTTCGTTAAAGTTATCGGAAAGTCTACAGCTTTTTAATAAACAAAAAGATAACCTTCTTTGAAACAAAAGCAATTTCGTAATTATTGATTATCTAAAAACATTAAAATGTGAAGGTATTGAAAAGGGAAGTTTTTTTCACATTTACAAGTTCATAATCACTGTGTTCGTTTTAACTGAAGTGACTGATTTTTCCTGAAAAGCTTTGCCGATGTCCCCTTAATACAATTTGATATCCTCCGAGCTCGGTGTTACAACATGTACTTCTTTGGTCTTAATCTATATCTGGAGAGTTGATGAGCAGTGGCGGACTGGTAATGGTGGCTTTTTGGCGATCGCGACCCTCACTTCAAATTAAATGATATGGCCACAACGCCCTCCACTCCAAAACAATTTTGTAAAAGAACAGTATTTTCTCTATTTTACAGTTTTAAGAAACGTAATCATTTACAATAAATAAAATCCAGTTTCTTATTATTATTATTTTGTATTTTAGAATTTTCACGTCTATCATCTAATTTAGGATATCATTTTCATCATTTTGTAAGGCAAGAAGTGTAATATGTATGAAATTTAATTATCTAGTGGAGTGGTGTGAAGAAAATTTTAAGGCAAGTCTAATCTGGTTTATAAACAAAACGTATTTTCTGATTTGTGACTATACTGCATATACAGTGAAGTGTATTTTCTTTATGTAAAATATAAGAACAAATATACAGGACATAGTTCCATTTGGCTGTTAGCAGTGCCAACCACTTTAGAATAAAAAAATTATACGTAATATAATGGTTTTGGTTTAAAATGATGTTTGAAATGTAATACAGAGTGTTTTTAACACATTTCGGAAACTTTTAAATGGTGATTTTGCGACTATAACTTGGTAAAATAATGGTAATTTAACAATTATAATATGTCCAAATCATCAAAATTAACCAAATTTTAGCCTTTTGGCGATAGCCTGGCATTTATTTATTTTTTATTGTTTTGTTTTTACGAGATTGTGGTCAGTTCTTTAACCGATAAATGTTATGCCTATGTTTTCGATGATTATTTGGTAGGTCCATTGGTTTACAATCCACAATAATGAATAAAAACACGGCAACCGGTTGCGAAAAGGGTAACAAAAAAAGGAGGCAGATTTGCGCTCTGCAGAATAGAACCCAAAGAACTGAAATGTTAATCTCAGATTAACCTGTGGAATTCCAAATAAATTCAAATGAAGCTAAGTGTTCTCAAAAAATTGCTGATTCATTCAACCATTATAGCATTTCCAGGCAAATTTAATTTCTGTTTTGGATATCTTAGTGAAAGATCGCTATTTAACAAGTTTTTATACTCAAAAGACTGCTTGGATGGAATACAAAAAGACACTGGCATCCACTCATTGATTATTTATTGTCTCAGATAATGTATACTCGGCGGCAAACCTAGTGTTTATAGATTATCGTCCGGTATTTTATCCTAGTAAAGTCTATTTTGGATCTGGTATGCAACGAAAATATCTGAAATTCAAATAAATTGTATCGTTTCTCTTATTTATTTTATTCTAAGTTGTACGTTTTTCATTAAAATATACAAAGTTATAGTGATTTAGATTTTTTTAGTTTTATATGAATATAACATTTCATATCAGTATACATGTAAAATTGAAACAAAAAAAAATAACGAAGATAAAGTATAATTTACACCGTTTTGAAACAAAGCGCTTTTGTAAACCGAAAGTTTACCTCGCTCTATAGCTTTACACCCTAAAAAAGTAGGCCAAGAAAAAAGTAGCAAATGAGCAGAATTATCCCAGACCAAGAGCCCACAGCTTGACTTCCAGACGAATAACGCATGATAAGCTATCAAAAAGACATTATCGATTCATACAAATTAGTGATTGTAAAGAGTCTCGTTGGTTTAGGTTTATTTCAGAATTAAGAATTGGACAACAAGAACATATATTGAATCCCTTGTCCCTCACCACACAGACAGTATCGTATGCAAGAAGAAGATCATCCCAAAAAGGTCTGTTTCACTCTCTGGCATCTGATTTTTTTGACAAATTAATAGTAAAATAGTAAAAATAATATCAGTATCACTTTTCAGAAATATCTTCGAAAAGAAATTTGGTTTTCTTCTCCGAGCTCGAAAATATTTTTCTTCTGCCAACTTTATTACCTTTTATGGAATGTGTTGCCAGCAAATGCCTCTCCTAATCTGAAAATTTTTAAATCCCGCATCAATAAACTTCCCCTATCTTTATTTAAAGCTACCACGGTACTTAGTACTTTGGCCTTCAGCCTTCGTGGTCTGCTCATGGATAAAGAAAAAAGTTCTTTTATAATATCAAAGATTACTCTAATGCCTCTCTCAGGTATGTCGTTTTGGTGTGATCGTACGCAATGGTAGAACGTCGTAAAATTATATTTTGTAAAATCTAGATGTTACAGTTATACTGCGGATACTCAGTCGTTTAAATATTGTTCCTTTAAAAAGGCCCACCGGACGATGCAAGTCGCCATATGAGAGGTTCAGTTGGCATTTGACTTTTGAGTCTGTCGTCCGTTGTGCCCATAACTGTTATTTATTTATAGGAGAAGATGAGGTTAAGTAGATATTTGACTTTTGTATTTTTCGTCCCTTGTACCCTTACCTATTATTTACTTTATATTAATTATTTTTAGGGAACCTGTTTCTAAGCTTTAATTGCTGATTAAACTTTTTTTTGCGTTTTGAACAAGTTTTAAACCCGTTTTAATTTCTCTCTTAAAAACTGCTCATCATATTTTAAAAAATCAGGAAATTCGCCTTTACCCACTTACATATATATATATATATATATATATATATATATATATATATATATATATATATATATATGCATAAGAATAAGATTCGTGAAGTATTAAATGATCAATATAGTGCCAATTTAAAAAAAAGTAGGGTATCATTTTTTTCGTAAAAAATCTATCACACAGATATTTTTGGCTCTAGAATTTGTTGTTTGGCAATTATTTCTGAATCACCTGTATACAGATTCGTTTATCCAAATTTACTTTAATGCCCTAAATTATGTACGTTTTTAATGGAGTGAATGAAAACTTTCATAGAGCAATTTCAGTCAAAACGTATATCGTTCAATTTTTGAAATGGGAGTGACAAGGAAAATTTTTTTATCTTCTGGCGTGTCAACACATCATTTTAATCGTCATTCTTAGCGTCAAAATGACACATTTTTTCAGACTGAATACTCTTATGGATACATTATATTCCTAGGACCGTAATGGATTCATTATGTCCTGAAACAAGTACTCTAATGAATTCAGTATAGTTCTAAGACCGTATGGATTCATTATAATTCTGAAACAACGAACTTGGCAACGAGAAAACGACTTGATTTCATCAAAATTTGCACAATATTTGACTCAATTGACGCCAGAAGATAAATTTTGTATGTTATTCGGATCCGGATCGAAAACAATCATTATGGGACACGCCGTGGTATAATATTCACGGCTAGTCTCATAATGATCGTTATTTCAGTCCTTATAAACTACCCTAACTAAAATGTGACCTACTTTTTATATGTAACAGTTAATTAATACTATGCATATATACCTATATCATAATGAGGATGAGATTATCAGCAGTTGTCAGCTAGATTGTTATTCCCATTTTTCGAAAGTAACCAGTAGATAACCTAAAAGTATTTGTTATCTAAAGTAAATATTTTCCCCAGGTTTTGCAGTGCTCAAAATGATTAGAGGATAAATTGCCCGTATGTTTTGGCGTCAATGTTTATTTAACCATTAATTTTGATTTAAGAGATTATTTCTAGTGACTTAAAAAAAAACAGTAATTCTTAATTGATTTTTTGCCAAAACCGATTACCGAACAAACAAAATAAATAATTGAAATGTACTATATTTTTTTTAGACCAACTATAAGTTATTGCCTTGTGATTGAAAATATAGTTGTTATAAATACGATTTTTGTACACATCTTTTTTTTTATAATTTAGAAAAAATCAAATCATTACATATCAGGCACCTAGCCAGGGGGTCTAATTTTAGAAATATAAATGTAAAATGAAACAAACAAAAATAGCCCTAATAATTTTTTTTTTAAATACGATAGTTTATGAGATAAATCGAGAGGAAACTATAATTAATTTTTTCTTCCATACTTGTCAACTCCAAATTTATAATAACTCCAACAAAAATTATTAAGTAATTATTGTAATCGTGAAAAAATCACCCTCCGAGATTTTTGCCGATTAGCATAGCTCAAAAACTACTTATCCGATTAACTTCAAATTTTTATAATAAATAAAGGGTCGTATGGGGATGAAATAGTTACATTTTGGTAAAAGTCCAATTTGTCGTAACAAAATGGTGGCTTTACAAAATGTAAAAAAATAAATATTAAGAAACTACTTGTCGAATGGACTTCAAAATTTGAGCAAAAATAAAATGGGATATAGGAATAAACTGGTAATAATAATAAACTAAGTAAAATAGCGACCTAATGAAATGTTTAAAAATTCAGTACCAAAAACTGCTTGACCAATTGACTTGAAATGTTGCATAAAAATCGTGTATTAAACAGGGATAGACTAGTAAATTATTAGTGAGAGCCTATACGGCAAAACAAAATGGCGGCTTAATAAAAATGTTTAAATATTCGGTAAAATTCCAATTCCTGGAATAAAAACTTTCTTTTTATAGAGGAAATTAATAAAAAAATGGAAAAACTTCTAGGAAAAAACAGAACGCTTATGAAAAAATAGATATTTGAAGACTTTCAGTTATGCTACATATCGAGCTAAATATAAAACAATATCATAATTTCTAAGGTTTTTATTATATTATTATTAACGTAACGTGAATAAATTTATGGCTAATAACTAATAACTCTATATACAAAATCAACAAAACTTGTTTACAGTCCGCGGAAATAAATGACCAATCAATAGGAAATACCCTGAACAATCTAAATTGTGACTGACATAATCTTGGACGAATTTAAAGTTTTATGTTAATAAGGCATTGAAAAGTGTTAAAATATGTATCAGGCACGTAGCCAGAAATTCAGTTCGGGAGGTTCAAACCACCCATTCCCATATATATATATATATATATATATATATATATATATATATATATATATATATATATATATATATATATATATATATATATATATATATATATATATATATATATATATATATATATATATATATATATATATATATATATATATATATATATATATATATATATATATATATATATATATATATATATATATATATATATATATATATATATATATATATATATATATATATATATATATGTTTTCATTCCGGGTGTACATCCGTTCATTACTGTCGTTCTGAAAAGAACAGTTTTGCTGAAGTTTCGCCAAAATCACATTTGGCATTTTCGAAGCTTTCTTTCTCGCGTCCGAATAGAGACAATACGACAGTAGTGAACGGATATACACCCGGAATGAAGAAATATTATATTTTTCCATCCGTGAAGGACTAAAAATCAACATATATATATATATATATATATATATATATATATATATATATATATATATATATATATATATATATATATATATATATATATATATATATATATATATATATATATATATATATATATATATATATATATATATATATATATATATATATATATATATATATATATATATATATATATATATATATATATATATATATATGCCTGATACATATTTAATCAAAATGATCGGAGCAACTTTAAAACACTTTTCAACGCCTTATTAACACAAAACCTTAAATTATGTCAGTCAATATAGATTGTTCAGGATGTTTCCTATTGATTGGTCGTTTATTTCCGCGGACTATAAACAAGTTTTGTTGATTTTGTATGTAGTTATTAGTTCAAAATATATTTGAACTTATTATATTGACCATTAGTAGAGTTTTTTAATCTTCAGGGTTTATTTTATGAGTATATGGCGCATTTATGGCAACTTTTGCTCAAAACCAAATATGATTCTTCAAATCAAATTTAAATTTTGTTTATTCTCCTGTACTGCTTTGCGGTTTTATTATCATTCATTCTCAATACGTAAAGAAAGAAACCATTTAGAAGAAATCTATTTTCTTACATTTCAAAGAATTGTCTCTGGCCTTCTTTTTACTACATTTGCGTATGTATCGCCGAAACGTATAAACATTTTATTTAAAAGAAGACCTGAATGGCATAACGAAGTAACATCAAAATAAAGTTTTTCGTTTTGATACTTTTAAAATTTCAATGCCAATGATATTGTTGCTCGAGCGTCACTACTGACTACCGGAAAAAACATTATCGCGGTTCCCAATTTCACTATTAGATGTAGGAATCTGTTATTTTTTCGTTTGTCTATGGTGTTTTTGCATTTTTTTAGTGACTCGTGGTTTTTCTAACGAATCAAGAGAAACTTGACTGGTTGCAGCATTATTTGCGAAAATACAGGATGAACCTATGAAGCTATGCTAGTAAACAGCGGGAAGTTAATATTGAAAATTTCAGTCATCAATCAGAGTAGCAGAGTAGGAACTTAACATACCCAAATCAACAATTAACAAGGTTTTAGAACAATATAAATATCGTCCGTATGCACCAACCATATCAGGATCTTCTAGAAGGTAAGTACTCGCCCTAGAGGCTTGAATGTCCTACTTTTTCAGCTTGTACTTGAATCAAGGCAACACACATCTGAATTTTCAATATTATGTGGTCTGATTAGACAAGATTTAATAATTGCAGAGTAATTAATCGTCACAATCACTTCTGGTGTACTCCTGAAGGGCAGTTTCATAGAGTTTGGTATCAACAAGACCGCTGCCCGGTTCATAATATTAGAGTGATTCAGGAATTTCTGCAAAAAATATTTAAACAGAGGGTAATCTCTAATCAAAGTCCAGTTTCTTGGCCAGTTCGGTCGCTTGACCTCATTTCATTAGATTTTTATCTATGGAGGTATGTCAAAAAGGAAGTTTATGAGTTCAAACATTTCCAGACAGGAGAAATACTTGAATAAGAAGTCCGACAAATGTTAGGCTTCGTCAACATACATTAAATAGCGTATTTGGAACCATTGAAAAAAAATGTCAGAAATATGTTGATAGAAAGGGACAAAATTTGACAATTTAAAATTCAAATTGGTACTTTTTTTAAAATAGCAGATTTGGTTTATTGTTATCGCGTTCATTTCTTAATAAAATAATAATATGTAATATTTAATCGGACCAGGTCAATAGTTGCAATTAAAAATTTAAAAAAAAATACTCTTTTAAAATAACGTAAAATAAATCCAAATGGAGTCTACAAGAAAAACAAAGTTGATGATGTTTTCACGAAACCGAAACGTTGCCACTTAAATCTGAATAAACCGACAAATTCTACATAAGAAGTTGTTTCAGAAATTTTGTATAGATTTGAAGAATTCTGAGACATACAAATATTACACTAGGTTTTGCAGGAAATGCAACTTTTTAGTTTTTTCGAAATATCTCAAAAACTATAATAACTAGAATCGTTCCTCGAGCAGAGTTAACTAGATAAGAAAATTCTCTAAAACTTTCCTCACTTAACAATTTTTCTAACTTCTGTAGTTTCCGAGATTCCAATACGTTTCCGACCAATTTGGAACACACTGTATTACTGTATTGTATTCAAGTGAGTATTAAATTATCAATTGAAATTAACCTTGCTTAATGGCGCCAGGTCATATTCTTGACATTATGTTATTTTTAAGAGGCATTTAAATCTTTCAAATCTTATGGCGAACGTCATTTTTATTAATTTAATTAGGAATATTGAATACAGCTTCGAAATGAAAAACAGTTTTGTATGTACTGTTTACATAAAATTATTATTATTAAATTCACTATCGCTACCTCCCGCAGAGCAAGTATTACCATAATTAAGGTTACCGAAGGTCAAAGTATCTTTAGTAACGGGTTAGAGATAAACTCTCTTTTCGTATCGAATGTCTGCAAAATAATACGTTTTTATTTCGTTTGGTAAAATGTTGTTTATACCAATACTAGCAATAATAAGAAATGGGATTTCCCAAAAATTAGTAAATCCCATTTCTATCTTTTCGAAATGTTACTTATTACATTTTCAATATGCTCCCACGTCTCGTGCTTAGAGTAGAATAAGAGTTCATAGTTCACAGCTAAATCTGGAGCTTGCCACTTTTTGAACTGACGAAAACAAATTTATTTAAAACCAAGTTAATTCAGAAAAAATATTAATATCCACTTTCTATTGTTGAAATGCAATAAATGTTTTAAAAAATCTATTTTTAAAATTATATTTGTCACACAATAAATAAAAACACTAACTTATAGAACACATTCAATGTGGTTACCTGGTTCACTTGCTGGTCAAAAAGTAACTAGTCTATTGAAATTCAAGATATAGTGCATATATATATATATATATATATATATATATATATATATATATATATATATATATATATATATATATATATATATATATATATATATATATATATATATATATATATATATATATATATATATATATATATATATATATATATATATATATATATATATATATATATATATATATATATATATATATATATATATATATATATATATATATATATATATATATATATATATATATATAAAATAATTTTGCTCATGACTGTATATATGTAAAAGCAAATAAAAAATATTTGAAAATATATTTTAATGTAATACAATTTTTTTTAAATGTGGATTTAAAGGTGAAATGATTAGATGTATGTGTATAGAACCTCTTCTCCTTAAAATTGGAATGATAGCATCGACTTCCCATATTAACCTGATGTTTAAGATTATTCCGTATATTTTTGTCAAGATAGTATTATTATAGGAAGATCAAAAAATATCAATTATTTTCAATTTTTAATACTGGCGTTTCATATTTTATAAAGAGAGAGAGCTTCGTTTGCACTCAAGGTAGATCAACAAAAAACATATAACTTGGAATAGTCACCTGCTTCACATCAAGGCTGACAAAGGGTACCTATACTCATAGGTAGAAGCGATTTCTGACGCCAGACTGGTTTAGATTTCCATATAATTGCTTTAATAGCAATTGTTTTATAAAGATTCCCTAGAGTACCTATTGTTTTTTTAATGTTTAAATGCTGAGTAATAACTTTCATAAGTATAATACCAATCATTGTGTACAAAAAGTATTGTTCCAAAAATAATAAACCGTCCTAAGTTGCTAGACGTTCTGATTTAGGCGGGATTGTCCCGATTTTCGACTATAGATAACGATTGTTCGGTCCCGCGTCTCGATTTAAATTTTTAAAATCCCGATTTTGTAACTAGCGCTTGGTAAAATATAAACCATTTAACTTACATTACAATAATTTGTATTGTCCTATCTTATTATTAAAATATGTTTCATCTAAAATCAACTTCCAGATTAACCGAAAGTGCCAAAATCGGAACAGCCGAAATTGACTAGAAGCTAGATATTTCAAAAAAGTCAGAAAATGCGTAGGGCGTACTGCGAAAACTGCCATAGGGGAAGGAAGAAGGGGAGGTTCAGAATGGGAAAAAGGTAATAATGTGAGCTTTAATAGAAAGAATCTACCGGCAAAAATCTGACTAACAAAAAAAGTTTGTCTCTTTTTGAGCGTATAAAATATTTCGTTGTGAAATAAAATGCGGATCTATGAACATCCTGAGGGAGGTTTAAACCTCAACTTCCCCATTCCCTGCAATGAGGAAAACAAAAATATTATTATTGAGAAGTTTTAAAAACAGAAATATGTTTACTTAAGGAACATGTTTAGGTCTATACTTATCAGTGGCGGCTCTTCCATAGGGTCATTTGGTCAATGGCCCCTCAAAAATATTTCAGAAAATAAATTACTCGTTTGACCGTCCCTCCTAATAGTTGTAATAAAACGCGAACCCTGGGAAAAGTTAAATACGCTACACTATTAGCCGCGCGCAGCGGTTCGAATGGTCTCGTTCTCGTTGCGTTTCCTAAGCATAATAAAATATGCTATACTAAGCTAGGCTAGGCAGTCCGAATTGCCCTGATTACCTTAGAGCTTGACTAAAGTACCCGAGGATTTCACAGCTAGCGAGCGGCAGCCGAACGTAGTAGCAAATGGAATATGAAATCGCGATTTGGGTCATCAGCCGGTCTCTGCTCATAATTCGATCGATCGGTCGCGGCATCTTGTCGACATGCGAAAATTCAGTTGTTCAGAACTCATTATTGTTTCGGACGTTTTTAATCGATGAAAATTGATTTATATACGGTTTTTTGTAATATATATATTTTTATATTTATGATCCATGTGTGAGTTGGAAATATACAGGAAATAAAATGTTGGTAGGGATAGTGCAAAAAAATAAATAACTAAAAAGTGTTTACGAACTTAATTTTGCAAAAATAACCAATTTCAAGGTGGTCTATGTTTGAATTGTGAATGTAGATGAAATAAAATGTCGGTAGTGCAAAAAATTAAACAACTAAAGAGTGCTAACGAACTTAATTTTGAGAAAATAACCGAATTCAAGGTAAGTGGTTGCAATTTGCCAGAACGTAGTATACGACAAACTAGTAAAGACAAAAATAAAAAGGTTCACCGAAACTTTCGCAAAAGTATGTACGATTTAGCTAACTGGATATGTGGTTGTGAAGTCTCTTACTCATTTTACTGTTATGTTTGTTGTTTCCTAAGGACTCGTCGGACTCATGGTGCAAAATCGGTGTTAAAGACTTAAAACACTTAAAAGAAAAAATAAAAAATATGCATTTTCTGCAGATCACATGAAATGAGAGAGATAGAGAGAATTTAGTATAAGGCGCGTCGACGTCCCTAGGTCATTTAGCGCCTGTCATGGTGTTGTTTACATATTAAATCTTATGGTATAAAGATGACTCCTTTAAGAACTCTATCATGTTCATTAAGTTTGTAGGGGTAGGATCAAAGATATTTTTAAGACTGTCGAAGTTTAGGTTGTAGGCAGCTCTAAACGGATTTAACAGGTTACATTCGAGAAAGAGGTGTTTAATAGTTAGTCGGACATTACAATGATTACAGGTGGGAGGAGTTTCGGATTTCAGAAGGTATTCATGAGTGAGCTTTGTATGTCCAATCATGGATCTAGTAAGGACCGTGGAGTCGCGTCTGTTAAGATGACCGATGTCAAAATTAGTAAAGAATTGAGGTTTAATCTCATGTAGCTTGTTGTGGAGCTCCATCATGTCCCAATCGAGTTGTACAAAATTATTAATAATTTTCTTAAGTGCAGTAAGGATGTCCCTGCTAATAAAAACTTGGGATAGATTGGTGCCGTTATTAAGTGCATCCTTAGCCAATGCGTCCACCACTTCGTTCCCTTTAATTCCAATATGACTTGGAATCCAAAGGAAAGACAATGCAATCTCCTTACGGTCAAGTTCCACCAGTAAGTCATGAATATCTTGGCATATAGGGTGTGACGAAAAAGGGTTTTGGATGCTCTGTAGAGCGCTCATCGAGTCGGATGCAATTGTCCATTTCCTATGGAGTGATTTCTTTATGAAAGTCAGTGCCTGCATTATGGCAAAAAGTTCAGCCGTGAATATGCTACAATGTTTATTAAGAAGAAAGCTAATTGAGCCTTTGGTGCAATAGAAATCGGAGCCAGAGTGCAAGGGCGTTTTGGAGCCATCAGTATATATGAGGTTTGAGTTAATGAATTTTCTGTTTTGAAGTTCCTGAAACTGGTTGATTATGAGTCTGTGGTTGTAGTTTTTATCACAACGTGAAAGTTCGAAGTTAAAGTGATTTTGGGGAAGGGCCCAGGGAGGGAATTTGTTAGGATGGGGGGGAAATATTGAAGGGAGGGAGAAGTTGTATTCAGCTGAGAATTTTACGAAACGGATATTGCTGCTATGAGTGAGATTACTATTCGTATAAAGAGTCAAAGGGATTTTGGGATTGAAGAAGGGGTCATGAATTGGTAGGTCAGGCTTAAACCAAAGATTAGTAGCATACTTTAATAGAAGTAAAGTACGTCTGTGTTGTAAAGAGATGGTTTCGTTTATGCATTGGAGACTGGGGATTGGACTGGTGTGAAAGGCGCCACAGGACATGCGAAGGCATTTATTTTGGATGGAATCCAGAGTTCTAATGTAGGATTCTCTCGCTGAGGAGTAAACTACGCAGCAATAGTCTATTTTTGATCGGATAACTGATTTGTAGATTTTAAGTAGGGTGTGCTTATCTGAACCCCAATGAGAGTTTGAAAGCATTTTGAGCAAACGAACGTCTTTGAAACCCCTGGAGCGGAGAGATTTGAAATGATCCCTCCAATTTAGTTTGTTGTCGAAGATTAGCCCCAGGAATTTAATGTTTTCCGTTACGGGTATTTCAGAGTTTTGGAAAGACAAGATATTCATTTTTGGACAATTTCTGTTACGACAAAAGTAAACGAAGATTTGGAAGGGGAGAAGGTAAAACCGTGTAGGAGAGAGAACTGATTCAGGCGATTAAGACCTGTTTGTAGGAGTCTTTCTGAAGTTCTAATACTACTTCTACTATATCATCTGCGTATAATTTATAAGATAATTGGGGAGGTATAAAGTGGCGAATATTATCCAGAGCAACTATAAACAAGGTAGGACTGAGCACAGAACTCTGTGGGATGCCATTCTCTAATGGGTACTCATCGGCGACTCCATTCGTGCGGAAAGATCCCACTAGTCCATATGAGATTGTATATTTCTAAGAGGAAGTTAATGGCAGATGAAGGGAGGTTAGCAATCATCGGAATAAGTACTTCATCCGGACCAGAAGTGCTGTTTCTGCTGGAAGAAATGGCATGAGAAAGTTCTTTAGAGCTAAAGGGAAAGTTGTATGAGAATTCCGTATTGCTTGCAAAGTTAATAGTGTTCGATTCCTCTGCTAATTTGGAGCGTTCCATTTATGCGAATTCTAAAGGTTCGGTTTCGCAAAAAGTTGCTAATAAATATGGGGAGATGTCCTCGGAGGCCCCACTTAAACAGAGTCTTAAGTGTTTTTTGGCAAAGGCCTCCTGAATATCCATTTCCAGGCCAACCAGACGGTCTAGGGTAGACCTGCTTTAACGGAAGCCAAACTGATGCTTGTCCAATAAAGAATTCTTTTCCAGATACCAACAGAGTCTAAAGTTAATCATTCTCTCAAGAATTTTGCCAGGGTGGTTAGTAAGAAATATGTGTCGGTAGCTGTCCTCAGTTGTCCTGGGTTTATTATCCTTATGGATCGGAATCAGTATAGACCGACTCCAAGAGTGCGGAAAGATCCCACTAGTCCATATGAGATTGTATATTTCTAAGAGGAAGTTAATGGCAGATGAAGGGAGGTTAGCAATCATCGGAATAAGTACTTCATCCGGACCAGAAGTGCTGTTTCTGCTGGAAGAAATGGCATGAGAAAGTTCTTTAGAGCTAAAGGGAAAGTTGTATGAGAATTCCGTATTGCTTGCAAAGTTAATAGTGTTCGATTCCTCTGCTAATTTCCGATTCAAAAAGGAGTTGCTGTAATTCTCATTACTAGATTGATTACTGTAGTATTGGGCAAAGCAATTACCAATGTCAACTGTTCGAGAGATCCACTGGTTGTTATGCACAAGCCCGTGGATGACCCTTGTTGGCTTACCCTTTAATCTCTTGACCTTATTCCAGACTTCCTGGTTGGACGCCTTAGAGATTAAGCTTCCTATGTAGTCCCTTCATGAGTTGCGTTTGGCTTCCTTAACAATTCTCTTAGCATAGGCGCGTTTCCTTTTGAAATCCACAAAGTTATCCATGCTGGGATTATGTTTGAAACGGTTAAGCGCAGATTTCCTCTTTCGAATAGCTAGTTTACAGGCAGGAGTCCACCATGGAACAGGGGGTTTGGAAGGTAGAATATATGATTTAGGGATTGCTAATAAGGCGGCATTATGAATTGATTTCACGAAGAGATCAATAGTGAAATTGATATCAGATCTGTTGAAGGGAGGAATTAACAGTGATTCCCGTTAAAGTGGCCAGTCAGCCTTAGAGAGATTATAAACAGGGTTTACTTCGGAGATATGTGACCACGAAGATGGTTTTAGTATTATTGGGTAGTGATCGCTTCTATATGTATCTTCCAAGACTTCCCATTGAAAGTCACTGCTACAGATGGTTAGATCTAGGGATGAGAAGGTACCGGACGATGAACTGACGAAGGTGTGGGAATCGGAGTTCAGGAGGCAAAGGTAGAATTGAGCAAGGCAGTCTTTAATTATATCACTCCTGCGGTCAGTGTGTGTGGACCCCCAGGAGGTGCTATGTGCGTTGAGGTCGCCGACTACTATAAATGGGGGGGTTAGTTGCTGAAACACTCTCTCTAGATGATTGTAGGTTAGGTCGAGAGACGGGGGAATATTTCTTTCTTTCTTTTTTTTTCAAAATGGAGTCGTCTGCAACTTTTTTGCTTTCAGCGCCATTCTCCAGCCTAATAGGTAGAATGTCCGGATGGCGAGCGCTTAGCTCCCGAACACCCCGAATCTTTCAAACAACCTTTTAATTTTTGAAATGCGTCTTGGCTTCCACTAGATGCCCCTTGAGAGTACTACTGGTCTCACGAGATGACCTTTTCTTTCAAGCTGTCCCCTTACCCCTCCCACCACGCCACATAGCGGCCATTACGCTAATATTCTATGTAGAACTGCGGCAGACAAACGGGATAGAATGCAGGAACAACTAGGCCTCACACGTTCATAGCGTCTGCTCCCTTTCTTGCGGGGTCGTTAGTTTCCCCTCTGAGCGGTTGAGTCTCTCGTTTCCCCCCGAAATAAAGCAGCAAAACTGAACACGTGGAACCACTTATGTTAATAACACAGAGGTCTGCTTTCGACGAGACGAACCGGAAGACTCTGACGGGGGAATATATATGTTACATATTGTAATATGACAAGGCAAGTGAGTACGAATGGCGCATATTTCCAAGTCCGAGTCTATTTGCAGATTCTCATAGTGTAGCGATTCATGGAGAAGGATCGCCACACCACCAGAGGATCTCTCTGTATTAGTTCTATCCTTCCTTTCTACATTAAGGTTTATAAGCGAGGCGTTTTTCGATGGGTTGAAATTGGCTTCTTGAAGTAATATAACGGAAGGGGTGTGCCATGAGATCAGGAAGTCATGGATACGGGCATAATAACCATTCATATTCCATTGTAGAATGGACATAGCGGGTTATTTGTGTTTAGGTTTTGACTTGTTTGTTGTGGATAGCGAAAGTTCTGAGTCCAAAGGCTCATCGACCATCATCTCTAGCAAAGACTCATTTGAGGACTTCGGGGTGTTGGATCTGGAGGAACCTGATCTAGAAGAGGAGCCAGATGGCTTAGTTTTGGAAGATTTCTCTGGGGTTTTTTTGGGGATTGAGGTTAGGGTTTTAGATGGAAGGTTTGGAGAGAGATCTGGATGAGGAGGAGGAGTTTGAGGAAGAAAGGGTGCTGGAAGAGGGAGGGGCAGGTTTGGTTTGGGGTTGAGATTTAGGAGTGGGAGGTGTGTTAGGTGGAGGGAGATAGGGAGGAGAGAATTTGAGGGAAATATTTTGTATTCTGGTGGGTTTGTGTGAGGAGGGTTGAATATCGCACTGGATGGCGATAGAGCAGAGTTTTTTTGGGGTTGCAGCTACTGAGCTGTAGGGTGATATGAAGGTAGGGTTTTGCAAATTATACTTTCTACTAGCTTCGAAGCGGGAAACTTTCTCAATAGTTCTTATTTTCTGAATTTCAAACTCTTTCTTGAATATCGCACAGCCTTTGTATCTGGGAGAATGATTTTCACTACAATTAACACAAAAGGAGGGGAGAGTACAGGAAATTTCAGGGTGAGCTGGATGACCACAAGAGGGGCATATTGATGCGTTTTGGCGCGTTTTAGATGTGTGTCCAAATTTATTACAATTGTAACACCACATGGGATTGGGGATATGCGGTCTTAGCCTGATTGCGAGATATCCAGCTTTAATAGTGAGTGGAAGAGTGTGGGTATTAAAGAACAGGACAAAAGTGTTGGAATTTGTAGCTGGGTGTCTTGGGGGAAGTATGAATATAGCTAGAACTCCTTGCTCATCGAGATTTAGCAAGATTTCTTCATCTGTACAATTAGCAAGATCTGAGCTCGTAATAACTCCCTTGATGAGATTTAACGACGAATGTGGCTGGGTTGTAACGGCGTATGTGTGGAGGGTACTGAATTTCGGGGCCATGTTTGATTGAGCTTCGTTACACCCTTCAATCATGAGCGATCCATCATTCAACTTAGAGGTGTTCTTGAGTGTGCCAAAAAATTCTTGGAGAGACTTGAAAATGATGAAGGGGGAATTTTCTTTGAAGGATCCTTCATTCCTTTTAATACCAAAAAATCTATTATATGTATTATTTATTGGTAACTCTACTCTCGGTCTCTTGGACCCGTGATTCTTGTTTATTTCAGTAACAGGAACCTGCATCTCGGCCTGGTTTCCTACCGAGGATGCTGCGCAGGCGCTTGCTAACGGTAGAGAGAGGCCTACGCGACTACCCACTGCATCGACCGGAACTGGGGATCTGACCCCCTGCTCCGTTATTCCCTATGGTTGTACAATCCATGGTAATAAAAAGGACATATATTGGACGACACTGGACAAGCATACCATGACTGAGGCCCCGGGTTTGTCACACCCGTAGCTGGAAGGATGACTCCCACCAGCACCCCCTGGGGGTGAGAGAATAGGTAAAGTAGAAGAAGAAAGAAGTAGAGTAAAGAAGAGAAGAATTGGTCGAGAAGAACCAGAATGAATAGAAGAAGTACAGGTGTTGAATGAAGAAAAGAGAAGGAAGGGAAACCCAATCGAAAAGAAAGAAGTAGAGTGGGAGTCCAGCTAAGAGTACCTCGTGGATGCCAACCACGTTCTCACAAGTAGTGAGCCCTTGAGGGGAGATCACATGAAATGTTCAGTGAACTATGCTACGGTCGGAAGTGTTGATATTCGCACTCTGCTAGACACAGCTTATAGAAAATCCCTTAGAGATTTTAGTGAAAATGTATCCAAATATCGTTATATTTTAAACAAAATTATAGATTGTGTAAAATGTTATGGGGCATTCGAGCTGGCACTACGTGGCCATGATGAAACGGCTTTGTCTGAAAATCCAGTGTTTTTCGAGGGCTTATAAATTTTGTTGAGGAGTTGGGCCGAGATAGACTATCTATATATATATATATATATATATATATATATATATATATATATATATATATATATTTATTTATATATATATATATATATATATATATATATACATATATATATATATACAAATATATATATATATATATATATATTCCTATAACTAAAGGAATGTTAAGTATCGAGAAATCGTTTATAAAAGGAATCTGCGTGCGATTTTCGTGTCATTCAGCATTTTTCCAATTCTAAAGAACGAAGAGTAGACCTGAACTTCAAGAGAATTTAAAGCTTAATATAAAGATAAGATATTTATTTTTATTTTAAGTATGCCTATTTTTAAATTTGTTATTGACCTCCCAATATAATTCACCACGAGCCGCCAGTGATACTTATTATAACATGGCTTTAAAATTTCTTTTGTAGAGATTATTTTCCAGTATTTATGTGTGATATAATTAGTTTAATCTTTATAACGCAAGCATGTGAATACACATACATATGTATGTATTTTAAGAATATAAGGTCAAATTGGAAGGCAAATAGATAAAATCCAATTGGTTATAACTAGTTAATATTTTACGTAATGCAGTTAACATTTTGATTCTTAAAATGCTACCGACATCTCAGAAATTTATTTAAAATATAAAGCGGGTTAAAGTTTGTTTAATAAATATCTTATGTTTACACAAAATTATAAGTTTTACATCATATCTACCTCCCGCAGAGTAAGTATAATGGGAAAACAATAAACAAATGGATTGACCATTGCATTGTGAGAAAAAGATATACGATTTTAGCTTTTTGGTGACGATACATAGTTCAATGTATTCAATATTTTTCCTCGAGATATTTAATAATATGATGAATATATTACTTCTCTCGTAATTGCACTCGTAAAAAAGTCATCCTTCCGAAATTTTGACAGATTTTTACGCTTCAGGGTTACTATATGCCGAAAAACATGTTTTTTTCAATTCCTTCGCGCGGTCTCTCTGTAAGACTGTTCGCGGCATAGCTCAAAAACTCATTTACTTCAAATTTTGATAAAAAATTGAGAGCAACATGAGGATGACATGATAACATTTTGGTAAAAATGCAATATGGCGAAACAAAATTACACAAAAGTATAAGGATAAAATGGTAAAGTTTTTGTGACGAGCCTTATTCTATGCAATAGTCAATCAATCTGAATAAACTGCATATTCGATTAATTTCAGATTTTGCGTAAGAATTCGGTGTAATATAGAATGAACTGGTAAAATTTTAGTTTTAGTTATTAGTAATTCAAGATGGCGGAACACAATAGCTGCTAATTTATCTTGATAAAATCACCCTTCGAATTTTTTTAGATCTTCGCGTTTTGCCTAGATGCCAAAAAACACGTTTTCTTAATTCCGTCCGTCCGTCTGTTTGTTTCTCGGTCTCTTGTCTGTTCGCGACATAGCTAAAAACTACTTACCCGATTGACTTGAAATTTTGGTCAAAAATAATATGTGATGACATGGTAACATTTTGGTTAAATAACTGGCGGAACAAAATCGCGGTTTTGTAGACTGTTAAACAAATTATTACTAAAAAACAACTACTTCTACCTATTTACCTCAAATTTTGCACAAATATCATTTTGATGTAGCAACGAACTGGTAAAACTTTGGTATGGCGGCCTAACGAAATTAAAAAAAATCAGTTTGAAAAAACTACTTATTCGATTAATTTGTTTTGTTTCACTCTAAAAATCATGTTTTCTCAATTCCGTTTATACCGCCAAAACTTATTAGGCAATGCGATCTTTCTCTTGTAGTGTCGTGTAGTTGTTTTAGTTTCAGTGCGTCTTCTTTTGTAACCGTTGGTACGTCTAATATCTTATCAATTAGTTGGAATGTTAGTAGCCTTTTGTTTTCATATCGCTTTTGCAATAACTCCCATGCTGTTTCGTAATTAGCTTCAGTTGACTCAAGGTGTTGAATCAATTTGCCTGCTTCTCCCCGTGTGTGGGTTTTCAGATAGTGCATCTTTTCGGCCTTGGTCAGTGCTTGGTTTTCATGAATTACTCTTTTGAATATATCGAAGAAATTAGACCAGTTTTCATATCCTCCATAAAAGATCGGGATAACGACTTTTGGAATTGCTAACTTTTGCTGTGGCTGGTTCACCACGATTTGTTGAGTTTGGGCCATGATATTTTCTTGAGCTTCTAAAGTTAGTTTTTCCAGAATTTCTTCGTACTGGCCAAGAGTGTCTGCATAAGTATTATTGACAAAATAGTTGTTTTGAAACTTTGTTTCATTTATCATTATTTCTTCATGCAGTTGATGAATAGCATCCCATTGTTTTTTAATTTTTTCCATGTGAAGCTTATAGCGAGATTTGGACTTTCCTTGGCTTAGTTCTGTTTCAATTTGGTTTAGGTCGGTTTGTAGTTGTTGCAGCCTGAAGTTTTGTTTTTTCAGACGGTGTTCTTGTTCTTTTTCCGCCAAGGGATCGGCGGAACTTGCTGAAGGTGTTTCTGCTTTTGGACAGGTTTTTAGGTAGTTTAGTACTTCTTCGTATTTTTCTTTTAATTGGTTGTCATATTTTTTGGTAAAATATGCATGTTCGGTGAGGTTTAGGTTTTTTATTTCCTTGTCGTTTTTCTGGATACTTTTCCATATTTTTTCTAAGGTGGCGATGCGGTCTTTTATATATGTTTCAGTTTTTCTCAAAGAAGAGTCCTTCTTGCTATTGCTGATAAGCTGGATTATTTGTTTTCCTAGTTCTTCTTGTTCTTGAACAAGCTCATTCATTTTGCTTTCCGCAGACATGATGAATTTTTGAACAGACGGGACGGGATATTTTGTTTGTTTATTTGTTTTTTGTTTACTTTCGGCTAGTTTGCAAGTAGTGTCTGTTTGTGTTGTATGTTAAGCTGAGTTCAATAATATATGCCCGCCAGCGTGAACTTGGCACAGGAATACCTTATTAAACCCTTAAAGTATTTTCCTCGCCAGCGTTAACTGGTCACGGGGAAATCCTTTGCTTGTGTGTGATACTCAATCGTGGAAACGATAATATATGCCCGCCAGCGTGAACTGGCACAGGTATATCTTATTTATTCCTTTTAGTATTCCCCTCGCCAGCGGTAACTGGGCAACAAGGAAAATACCAATTATTAAGTAACGTGTATATTTGTGTGTGCGAGTGAAGCTAACGGCACTTTGCTTTTTCCCACCACTTAGTTTTTTCGAGTGCTTCTTCACGTTACCCTACTCAGTTCAGGCAACGACACCCTAAAACAGGTTTTGGTGGTAAGCTATTCGCCGAAAAGCTCTTTAAATCTTGCTTCTAGCCTGGTTACGAATTCAAACGGTTTTTCCTCTATGGTCGGCGTGACTGGCAAACCTGAATTGTGCGTTTTGATGTCAACTCCGTCTAAAGAAGCTATAACGATTTCTTCTAATTTTTCTTGACGTTTCTTAGCTCTTTGGTTTCTGTTCAGCTTTTTTCTTGCCATGTACGACAGACTTCCTGACAACTGTGATTATATGGTTGGTTTTGGTTGCTTGTAGATGGACGGACGATAAGGTTGATGGACGGATACACGGTTGTGTATATTGGACGGATGTTCTTCGGTTGAAGAACGGCTTTAAGGCTCGAAGGACCAATGTGCAAGCTTTGCTTGCCAATAGCTTTGCTCAGCTTCGGCTTGAGATGAGCAGCGGGACGATGTAGGACGTAGTAGGTATTTGTTCGTAGTAAATGAGTAACAATTATCGTGGTTAATAACGTACTGATTTATTCTAAGATTTACATTCCATTTATACAACTATCAATTAAACAATGCGTGCGATCTCAATGATGCAAAATAGTAAAATTTAATAACATTATATTATGTATAGTCATCAGAACGTGCAAGGTTCAACTGACGTGACTGTAAGAAGGTCAGTGTAGACACTGTACATACTATCTAAGTAAATATTAAATATGCATAGAATTGTCTTATTAAATTATAGAAATTTTATGTGTAATTGTGAGAATTATACACCGTTCTTCTGTCTGTCTGCCTGTTCGCGGCATAGCTAAAAACTACTTATCCGATTGACTTTACTTTAGGGTCTTGAGGTTAAAATGCTAACATTTTGGTAAAAATCAAGTATGGCGGAACAAAATGTCGACCTAATAGAATGAAATATATTACTTAAAAACTACTTATTCTATTTTCCTCACATTTGGAACAAAGAAAGAACTATTTATTTGATTTATTTCAGATTTGGTGCAAGAATTAGGTGTGAAATAGGAATGAATTTGTAAAATTTTGGCTAGAATTCAAGATGACTCGACAAAATTGGGGCTCAATAAAATGTAATCGTGAAAAAATCGCCCTCCGTCATTTTTTGAGATTTTAACATTTCACGATCCCTACTCCCTAGATGCCAACACATATATTTTCTCAATATTGTCGGTCTGCCTGTCTGTTCGAGGTATAGCTAAAAAAATACTAACCCGATTAATGTTCATATGGGTATGACATGGTAACATTTTGGAAAAATTCCAATGTGGCAAAACAAAATGGAGACTGTAGAATGTTAAAAAAACTTCACTTCTTATTTACCTCAGTTTTTGCACAAAAATCGAGGCAGTATCGATACGACTAATAGATCAATTTATAAGATGATAAAAACTACTAATTGAAATGCCTTGGAAATTACTTTTAAAGCTGAATTATTACATTTTCGTTAGATCATTGACAGTGACTATTGAATTATAGAGTGGAATGAGTTATAAAGTAAATACCAAATATCATTTTAGATTTGAGTTGGTAGTGTCATTTTTTATGTATACTTTTTATCCTTGAACCAAATTTTAGATTAAGTTCTTTCTATTTATTTTATAAATTTCACTTTTCATCAGTAAGAATACGTTTTTTTATTGGGCTATAGCAATAAAATAGGGGGCTTCAATATTTATTGCCATGGCCCCAGTCACGCTACTCGCCACAAAAAAAAATATAATCCTTTTAAAATTTTAGCAGACATAATTTACTTAATTAAATTTTGAGTGTCAACCTTTTAACATTTAATAGTGATAGATTCTAACTATACTGCAGTGGGGTAGTCTGACAGTGAGTATTCTGTGTACCTGGCCCTCAGTAAACTATAAGTAATATTATTGCCTAAACAGATGGAACACACCTATTTAAAGGCTGAGTAATGGCGAGTAAAAAAATCCTAATCCTTAAAAAACGATTTAATAGTTTTTGTAACTCAATTGCTGAATTTAAGTTTGAGGGGGGGGATATTATTATTCCTATGTTATTAAATAAAACAAAACAAAAATAGCGTTGTTTTTCGTTACGAATTAAAAACCCGACGCGAAGTCAATCCATAATATACTGGGATACTACTAAAATTATTCTTCCATTACAACTACTCAGATGATATTGTTAGGAAATCTAAACGGTATAAATACAGCAAAAAATGCAAATATTGTGATTTAAAAATCGTATTACGGACTTAGTGAAGCATTAACTAAAAAGCAAAAAAGAGCTTGTTTAAAATCGAATTTAATAACCTATTTTTTTCTTCATAAAATTAAAATTTCTGACGCAAAACATGCTTATACATACTACATGTCGAGTGTCCCATTTTTGATTGCTTGTAAATAACTTTTTGTTTAGACTTCTCTGAACACCTGATTTTGGAATCGGGCGGTTTTTTTCTTTAAAAATTGTTTTTTTACTGAAATATTTATAATAATAAGAAAGGAATATGTAAGACATCGGTAAATTTTCTTTAACCGGAACTTACCTCTTTATGATTTAATTAGGAATAGTGAAGTGTGACCCAATTAATTTCCGCACTTTGATATTTAGTACATAGCTTTTTTGTTCCACCATATTGGATTCGTATCAACATGTTGCAAGTTAATTTCCATCTAACACTTGATTTTTGTGCAAAAATTGAGGTAACAATAATTAGTTTTTTAGTAATAATTTTTTTAACATTTCACCAATATGCCATTTTGTTAATCTGTATTGGATTTTTACCAAAATTACCGGGTCATCCCCATATAACACTTAATTTTTGACCAGAATTTGAAATCAATCATATAAGTAGTTTTTAGCTATGCCTGAACTGATAGATAGGTAGGCAGGCCGACATACAAACCGACGGAATTGAGAAAACCTGTTTTTTGTCACCTGGAAACCTAAAACGTGACGATATGTGAAATTTAGGAGGGTGATTTTTTCGCTATTATAAACATTTTATTTGGAAGCCATTTTGTTCCGCCATCTTGAATTCGTACCACAATTTTACCAGCTCATCTTCTATATCACCCTTACTTCTTGCACAAAATTTGAAATCAATGTAATAAATAGTTTCTCAGGCCGATTTTTTAAATATTTTATTAAGTCGCCATTTTGTTTGGATTCGGACTAAAATTATGCGAGTTGATTTCTACATTATACTTGGTTTTGTGAAATATTTCCAGTAAATTGAATAAGTAGTTTTTTAGTAGTAATTTTTTTAATATTCCACTAGGCCGCCATTTTGTTTCGAGATATTGGAATTTTACCAAAATGTACGTACGACCCTTAATTTTTTACCAAAATTTCAATTCAATCGGCTAAGTAGTTTTTTAGCTATCTCGACAGACAGACAGAAAGAACGAAAGACAGACAAGCAGATCGGCGGAAATGTTTTTTGGAATCTAGAACGCAAAGATCTGTAAAAACCTCGGAGGGTGATTTCCTCACGTTAAAAGGGAAGTAAAAAAGATAAAATATACCTACATGACGATATTGAAATTAAACATTACTAAATAGCAAAAGTATCAGTGACTTATTACATTGGTAGTCCTGAATTTTATTAATGAACTGATTAATGACATTTTGACACAATTGTGCAGGAGAGATCGGTTTTAACCAGCTGCAGTATCGTACATTTATAGTTTTAAACTTGTATTTTGTTATTTTGTCTTGGTTTCTATTTGTTGTTATTATAAATATTTTTTCCAACACTTTTTCTTATAAACAAAGCAAACTCTTCATTCTAGCTCTGCTCTTAAAAAGTGATTAACAAACAAAAGTGTAATTTTATTTTTGGCAATAACGATTGCAAGAAAAAATCGGTATTAAAGGCCGTTTTACATGCTGCAATTCTTTCTTGCAAGTTGCAATAGTCTTGAACAAAAGCATGCGCAGTGGCAAGACATTTGTACCTTTTGTCAAACTGCGCATGACTTGTTCAAGACTATTCATATTGCAAGAAAGAATTGCAGCATGTAAAACGGCCTTATGGAATAGTGGTGAGGTGCGGCCCAACCCCCGTTTTCACTAAAGAAGTTTAAATTTAGACCAGGTCTAACTTGATAGTTATAAGTTTAAAACGACATTAGCAACAATTGAACAAATAATTTTTCTGAATGTCAATTACAAAATGACACTGACATAAGCAAAACACAGCTGGTAAACTAACAGTTTCAGTTACCATATCAATTACATCTGGTCTAACTCTTAAACCTTTTTAGTGAATACGAGGGTTGTAAGTAACACATATACAGTGTGTCCCAGATTCGCTTCTCTATACAGGGATCTCGGCTCCTATTATACCTACAGCATCCGGCTTCAGATTTACGATCGATCAATTGTTTTTGTAAATGTCGGGGGAAAACCGAAAATGGCGGATTTCGTTTTTGGCCAGTATATCCAGAACGGTAAATTTGACACCTGCCAAAATGTGACATTATTCGGACACATTTTTAAGACAAATAAGATGGCGTATACGACACGTCTTCATTGTTTTTTGTTAACCCGCAACTCGCCTCAACTTTCATTTTTCTTATGGCCGCCATATTGGATTTTTCGATTTTTGGAAAGAGTCTAAAATTTCCAGTCTATGGATATCTCACAAGTGCATTAAAGATTTTAGTATCATCGAAATATTACACTTCGTAAACTTAGGTTTCAGTTTTTTCTAGGGAGGCCATGATTTAAAGTAATGTTAGCTCTCAATGCTTTTCTAAGGAGACCATGATTTATCTGTAACAAAATTAAATTTTGACTTTGACGTTAAGTTAAATAGTTGAAAGTATCAAAGCTGTGTTTTAATAAGTAGTAGGTACGCTTTTATCCCATTAAAAACATAAATCTAACACATAAATTGTCAAAACCTATAGAAAATGGCCGGCATTCCGTATTCAAATGAAGAAAAGGTTGACATGTTAGCTCTGTACTTTCAATCATACAGAAACGCCGACGTTACCTCAGCAAGGTACTTGGAGATGTACCCCGAACGACGCACGGCAGCCTCATAAAAACCAATTCAGGAAAATCGTAGTTAATTTAATTAACCATGGTGCCTTCGAACAACCTAGAAGTGGATACAGTAATAACAATGAAAATCGAGACAGAAACATTTTACAAGCTATCAACGAAAACCCTAGTGCATCGGTAAGAACTGTAGAACAGGAAACTAATGTGCCAAAATCAACAGTACAGAGAGTTTTAAAAAAGAATAAGTACCATCCATACAAACCCATAATAGTACAAGGACTTAAGGAAACTGATTTTCCAAGACGACTACAGTTCTGTGAGTGGTATACTAGGAGATGTAATGAAAATCCTGATTTTGTAAATCATGTCTTGTGGTCCGATAAGAGCAGGTTCACGAATTGTGGACTCTTTAATAGGCACAACCGTCATCGTCGGGCTGTGCCAAATCCTCACGAAGTGGTACAGAGACGTCTACAGATCAGATTTGGAAGTAACGTTTGGTGTGGGATCATTGGTAAGTTAATCTAACCAATCTGTTTTAAATAGGCACCAAATGATGGTCAAATAATAATCTTTTTTTCTTCGTTTAGTTCTTTAATGATACTAAAAGAGTATAATCTAATAAAAAAAAGTAAAACGTTCTAATCTAGTCAGTCAACTTACTTTTTTGATATTGTATTACATTTTTATTTAATCATTTTGTATTATAGTTTCGAAGAACCTATAAAAATAGAATTGGTTTCTATAAATTTATTAACACTTTATCTAAATTTTCTGCAGATTTAGCTAATTCTCTAAAACTCTTTTGATTGTCCTAATTTAAGGATTTATTATTACCCGGAAAGCCTAGTTCTTGCGTTATGAAAAAAATACCATATTAATCAAATGTCGAATTATTTTTCGATTTTCATTATGATTTATAGAAAGGCGTTCGCTGTATTTCCGAATAATTTAAATTTTAAAGCGCAAGGGGTTTGTTATTTTGATATTTTATGTTTTATTAAGGCACGGTGTACTTCTTTAAGATTATTATATCACTGAAATAAATTGATTTAGTATTTCCGAAATTAATATTTTTCATAATAAAGCTGAATAGGTTTCAACTGTATACAAGCTCATTCATTACGGGATGTTTCGATAATTATTTTTGGAAAGAAAATATCTACTTTTTAATAAAGATAATTTTTCCCTTTATAATTTATAGTTTCTAGTACCACCCGGCCGACCTTGCCGCCCATGACTGTTGGGCACCTATTTATAAATTATTAATCATTTCAGGAAATCGACTTATTGGACCATTTTTGTTTGACTACAACCCAAACGGGCAGAGGTACCTAGAGCTTTTGCGAAACCAGGTTGTACCAGCCTTACGAGCTATTCTAACGGAAGATGAATTAAGAAGAACTTGGTTTCAACAAGACGGATGTCCGGCTCACAATACCATTCAAGTCAGGAACTTCTTAAGAGAGCAGTTTGACGAAAGAATAATTTCTTTAAATGGTCCAATATCTTGACCTCCTAGATCCCCTGAACTGTCGCCCTTGGATTTCTACCTCTGGGGTCACACGAAGAATGAAATCTATGAATTTGATCCCCCCGTGACCATAGAAATCCTGAGACAGAGTTCTGTACACATTTAGAAATATTAACCGAAATACACTTACCAGGGTTGTACGAAAAACAGTCACCAATTGTCAAAAATGTCTCGATGCAAATGGACGTCATTTTGCAGATTTGTAAATTAATGTTACCCACTTACAAAGTAGTTAAAGCTCATTTAGATTTTTTAAGTCGTTATTTACGTTCATGTTGTATTGAAAATTCAATGCGTTCAATACATTACTTATTAATGTAATCTTGTGACAAATAAATCATGGCCTCCTTTAAAAACATTGAAATCTAATTTACCAAGTGTGATATTTTGATGACACTAAAATGTTTAATGCACTTGTGAGATATCACCAGACTGGAAATTTTAGGCTCTTTCCAAAAATCGAAAAATCCAATATGGCGGTCATAAGAAAAATGAAAGTTGAGGCGAGTTGCGGGTCAACAAAAAGCAATGAAGAATAATGTCACATTTTGACAGCTGTCAAATTTACCGTTCTGGATATACTGGTGAAAAACGAATTCCGCCATTTTCGGTTTTTCGCCGATATTTCTTAAACTTATTGATCGATCGTAAATCTGAAGCCAGATATCGAATGTAATAAGTTTCCTCTAAAACTTTCCCTATTTAACCTTTGCTGTAGGTATAATAGGAGTCGAGATCCCTATATAGAGAAGCGAATCTGGGACACACTGTATAATGCCTTTTCTTGAAATATTTTTATTGGGCTCCATTTTCTTTCACCATACTGGATTTCTTTTACCTATGCCACACTAGATTTTTGGGTATAACTTAAAATAAATTGAATAAGTAGTTTTTTACTTCCCTCGTAAAAGGAAAGTATTGTAATTGTGAAAAAATCACCCTCCGAGATTCGTTTAGATTTTTATATTTCAAGGTCTTTGATGCTAAAAAACATATTTTATCGATTCCGTCGGTCTTTCTGTTCGCGGCATAACTAAAAAATTACTTACCCGACGACTTCATTTTTTGTTAAAAATTAAGGGTTATATTGGGATGACCTGGTATCGTTTTGATAAAAATCCAATTCGGTGAAATAAAATGGCGACCTGGTGAGATGTTGTTAAAAAAAATAATGGCCTAGTGAAATAATAAAAAAAGTATTACTAAAAAACTAATTATCTATTTTACCTCACTTTGCAGAAATATCAAGTGTGACATAGGAATTCCAGATAGCAAAACAAAATATTTAAAAAATCGGTCTGAAAAGCTACTTATCAGTAAAACATTTTGGTACGAATTCAAAATGGTGAAACAAAATCGCGGCCAAATACGGTTTTTAAAAATCAACGTAAAAAAATCTTATTCAATTTACAAGTTTTACTGAAAAATTAATTTCTTCCTAAAAAGGAAGTATGGAAATCATTAATAAAATGAACCTCCGAGGTTTTTTTCCAGATATGACGTTCCAAGGTTCCTAGACGCGGAAAAACATGTTTTCTCGATTCCGTCAGTCTGTCTGTCTATTCGTGACATAGTTAAAAACTACTTATATTAATTTAAAATTTTGGCTAAAATTAAGGGTCACATGGGGATGACCTGGTAACATTTTGGTCAAAAACCAACAGGGCCAAACAAAACAGCGGGCTAGTGAAATCTGTGAAATGTTTATAAAAAATATTACTAAAAAACTATTTATCTAATTTACTTGAAATTTTGCATGAAAATCAGATATTACGTCGGACTCAACTGGTCAAGTTTTGGTACGAATACAAGATGGCGAAGTAAAATGGCGGCTTAATAAAATATTTAAAAATCAGCCTGAAAGAGCTAGTTTAATAGATTGATTTTAAATTGTGGGCAAGAATTAATTATGGTATAGAGATGAACTGGTAAATTTCTGGTACGAATTCAAGATGGCGCGGCGGAACAAAATGGTAGCGAAATAAAATGTTTGTATTTTGAAAAAATTACCCTCTAAACCCAAGTTTTTCACGTTTAAGCGTCCCTAGATGCCAAAAATATGTTTTCTCAATTTCGTCGGTCTGTCAGTTTTTCAGTTCGCGGCATAGTTAAAAACTACTTACCGGATTGACTCCAAATTGGTCAAAAATTAAAGGTCTTTCCATACGATCTTAAATATTCTGGTTCAAATCCAATATGCAGGAATAAAATTGCTGCCTAGGGAAATTATAAAATTAATCCAATATACCTCACTTCGCACAAAAATTAAGTATTATATAGGTATAAACTGGTGACATTCTGATCGAATCCAAGATAGCAAAACAAAATGACGGTTTAATAAAATGTTTCAAAATTAGCCTGAAAAACTACTTATTATAATAATTTCAAAATTTCTGCGAGCAAATGCATGTGTGACATAGAGATAAAATTGTGGTACGAATTCAAGATGGCGAAACAAAATGGAGGCCAAATAGGATGTTTAAAAATCAACGCAAAAAAATCATTTTATTCAATAGAGAAAAAAATTAAATGTGATATAGGGATAAACTGGTACGAATTCAACATGATGGAACAAAATGGCGGTCTTAAAAAAATGAGCGTAAAAACTATTTATATTTAATTTATTTTAAAATATGCCCAAAATTCAAGTGCGGGATAGGTAGAAATTGGTAAAATATTGGTACGAATCCAACATGGTGGAACAAATTGGCGCCTAATAAAAATATTTCAAAAGACAGTATATATGTGTTATTAAATTACTGTATACCTACGGAATTAAATTGGTCACACTTCACTTTTAAATAAAATAAAAAAAACATAACCAGGGAAGTTTTCCGTTAAAGGAAATTTGCCGATTTTTTTTCACTGATTTTTCAAAAATTTCATTACACCGCCATTTTGTTCCATCGTGCTGAATTCGTACCAAAATGTCTCAATTGTATCTTTATATCACTTCTAATTTTTGTTCAAATTTTCAAGTCAATTGTAAAACAACGTCTATTCCGTTGATTTTTGAATTTGAATCCGTACAACAATTTTGCCAGTTTATCTCTATATCACACTTAATTCATTCACAATTAAATTTTTCTTAATAATACTTATTTTTAACATTTCACAATACTGTCATTTTGCTCTACCATGTTGAATTTTTACCAAAATATTACCAGGTCATCTCCACATTATCCCTAATGTTAGCTTAAAATTTAAACTTAATCGCGTAAGTAGTTTTCTAGTTATGCCGCCAACCGACAGACAGACTGAAATCCGAGAATATTGTCGGTGGTGTATTAAAGCAAGTATATTAAAATTTTCTTAGCTAAAGTAATAGAAGGAAGAAAAATACGAAGAACAACATAACAATATTAGAAACACAAACGACTAGTGAAATTGGCGAAAATATAGATTTGGGTATTTTTTTTTCTAGAAATATTCTCTCATTACAGAACTAGAATTAATATTTTACATAACCAGGTGGTTTGTTAATTTTATTAATACACTATTTGAGATTCGAAGAAATGCACAAACAGCAGAGGTGCATGAGTTAATAATATTATTTTATTAATAAACAAAAAGCAACAAATAGCAAAAGATATTTTTATCCTTTTATAAATTTTTGTATGAAATATATATTATAATACAAATGAAAAACATACCATAAATATATCCAAATTGACTTTGAAACTGGACACGTTAAAACCACAATTTCGCTTAGTATCGTTGTTTAACAGTAGACATAGTAGATAGTTGATATTAGAACAAATTACTCAAACAAACCGTTAATAAACAGATTTTAAAAAATATTGTTACAATATAGATATTGATAAAGGATGATGTATTTAAGAAGGGGTCTAAAAAACTACTGGTGTAATGGGTGAAGTGAGCTGTTATTAGTTTGTCCCCTGCATGGGTCGACCACTGGCAAGCGGGTGTCGCCTTTTTTATTTGGAGTATAAAAAAGCACATGTTACATATGAAACAGGGGCGTAGGCAATATCCTATAATTTGAGCTCAAATTGTAAAGGTTGATAAATTTAATTATTTTATAAATTTAAATATACTGGTCGAAAAAGGTCTAAGAAAGAAATTTTGAAAAAGTGTATTCATTCTTCACGTGGCCGTTGATACAATGTCTTTATGTACAGAGAAAAAATTTATTTATTAGTATTTAACATATTTTAATAGCAATCAGTCAAGCTGGTACATATTCCTTCTAGCTTTCTGAGCTGATATTTTCAGGGGCTAGTTTTATTCTTGCATTTTTTAATAATATGCAATAAATAAACCATTTTAAATTCCGTTTACTATATATTTTTAATAAACTGTTAAGAGGCTATCGAAGTTAAATTAAATTCTCGATTCTGCTAGTGCACCGAAATCACAGACTCACAGGCAAATGTGCGTCACCAACAGAAAGCTCATTACTCTAGTGACCGAGCAGGATGTTCAACCTATTCCAAATACGGCGCGGCGATTGACTAAAAAACGTATCGTCACGTCTTTTAAGACAATAACCGTTGCGTTTCCTGAAAAAATTATAAAATGTATCTTAATTGTATAACAGAATAAAGAAAAAGAATTTTTTTATTATAGAAAAAATAAAATATGGAGAAATACTGACTTTCCGATAATTTTAACGAAAAAATAACATACTTGTATTAGAGACATTTTTCTTTCTCGGTAGAAATTTAACATAAAACCTTATATTTGTAGGCCAGTTATATCTCTGTATACTAGCTGCTTTTAAAATCAAGAGTTATATGAAAATATAATATTTATAATAATATAAGAACTTCAATTCACAGTGGTGGCTGTAGTTGACTTACAAAGTGTTACTTTTTCATTCTATTTTTTCTTGATAAATGTTTCTTTTCCTTTTTTTAATGTCTTTTCTGATGTATTAGGTTAATAAATTTCGATAAACGACCACCCCATTCCGTTCTGAGAGTATTCAAAGAATCATTTTTCTAATTGTTATGTTATTTCTTCTCCTAATATCTGTGTTTTAAACGAAGACATTAACTCTGCCCAATTCTAACTTCACAATGCTTCAACTCTCAGATTCTTTTTCCTAATAAAAAAAAATGATACATTTCCTTTACCTAGAATTTCCCTCGTTATGAATATTTCCATTTATTAAGAATAGTAACGTGTGGCCCAATTTAAGTCCGCACAGAGTCATTTAGTAAAACATAAACTGTCTATTCAAACATTTTTATAGGGCTCCATTTTGTTTCACCTTGTTGGACTCGAACCAATTTTTTACCCGTTTCTACCTACACCATACTTGATTTTTCGGCGTAATTAAACTCAATTGATTAACTGGTTTTTTACACGGATTTTAAAAAAAATTCATTATACCGCGATTTTATTCCGTCAAATTGAATTCCTGCCAATATTTTAAAAGTTTATCCCTATATCATATCACATCCAATCTTCCTGTAAAACTTTTTGTTTGACCGCCATTTTGTGTCGCAATCTTACCAGTTTATCTCTGTCACATTTCATTCTTGCACATAATTTAAAATCAGTTTTGTCACTAGTTTTTCAGGCTGATTTTTTAAATATGTTATTATGCCGCCATTTAATTTTGCCATCTTACATTCGCACCAAAATATTACCACTTCATTCCTATGCAACACTCGATTTTTGAGCAAGATTTGAGGTAAACTGGATAATTAGTTTTTTAGCAATATATTTTTTTTAAGTTTCACTAAGTCGCCATGTTGTTTCATATTGAATTTTTATCAAAATATTACCAGGCCATACCCGTAATACCCTTAATTTTTGTCAATCGGATAAGCAGTTTAGTAGTTATGACGCGAAAAGACAGAGAGATCGACGGAATTGAGAAAACATATTTTACTTCCTTCGTAAGAGGGTAATATTGTAATCGTGAAAAAATTACTCTTCGCGTTTTAGGGATCCTAGAATATGCCGAAACACATGTTCTCAATTCCGTCTGTCAAGTTTTGGTCAAAAATTAACGACCATGCATAATAACATTTTAATAAAAATTCAAAATAGCGGCCTAGTGAATTGTAAAAAAAATTACTAAAAAACGAATTATCCAATTTAGACTTAGATAGGAAAAAATTGATAAGATTTTGGTACGAATCCGACAAAATTTTGTGCAGGAATTAAGGGATATAGAGATAAACTGGAAAAATTGTGGTGCGAATTCAAGACGACCGAACAAAATGGCGGAAAAAATGTTTAAAACATCAACGTTAAAAAGCTTTCTTATTCATTGGACTTTCCACACAAATTAGATGTGATATACGGATAAACTTGTACGAGTTCAACATGGCGGAACTAAATAGATTGAAATTTTTAAAAAATCAGTGTAAAAAAGTACTTATTAAAAAAATGTTAAAAAATGTGGTATAGGAAAAACTAGTGGCATTCATAGTGAGGGAGATACCGGATATAGGAAATTTGCCGATTTTTTTGACATTTAGTTAGCCTAAAACGATCTATAAAAAGCTGGGAGGGTGATTTTTTCACTATTACAATACTTCCATTTTACGAGGGAAGTGCAATGCTACTTTAACTATGAAATTCTCCCGCCATCTCACTTAAACCTCGTCATGTCCTTCTTTGTGCGAAGTACTTTGTCCTCTTATCTACTATGAACCTGTATAACTTGTGTTACTAATCAATATTTTTGATAAATGGAAACAGCAACAGCTGATTAATAAATAAATAGTGACATATTTTTTAAATATCAAATTTATTTATTATTTATCAAGTTGCGCCACTGTGTGCGATCAAAAATCGGACCCCATACAAAGTCTTTTAATAGGCTTTACCATGGGCTATTGTATTTTCGACTTTCTCGTACACGTTGAAATAGTCAATTAGTCGCTCTCTCTCTGCCTCACGTGGGGAATTCTTGGTGCTAAAAAGGTATCGGATGCCCCCAGCAAGGATTTTCCTGGCAACTTGGCGGCCGATCATCGAGGTATAAAATGATGACTCCTAATATTTCTAACTACAAGGTCAATAAAAAAAATCCCCAATTTTGCGAAATGATATTTAAGCCATTTCTCGTATTATACTAGTGTTTTATCACGTTTTTTACCTAAGCATGATGATCGTGATTAATATTATAGAGTGAGTGATATAATAAAGGGAACAATTGCATTATGTATTTTATGATATGAAAGGGATTTTTAGACACTTATTTAAAAAAAATCGGTATATTGGTTTACTCGGATTTTCCCTATCTTATGAATATTTCATTTTCCGTTTCACTTCCATTCATAAAAAACGTTATCACAAAAATCCTTCCACTTATAAACGATAGTGAATATGTACATGTTTTCAAATAACTATCAGCAGAACTAGTATAAGAAGAACATACTTTACTTTCCCTGATAAAGAAAGCAGTCATAACCCGGGAAGTTCTTCATAATGCCATACTACCGTTTTTTTTTTAATCTTCCTTCTTTTTATTATTTCCTATTGTTTTATTTTTTTCTATTTTCTTTATTAAGAGGATAATCAATACAGATAAAGTTTGACAAGTGACACTTGTTAATACTGATTTTTTACATTTAATTAGGCGGCCATTTGGCATTACCATATATATATATATATATATATATATATATATATATATATATATATATATATATATATATATATATATATATATATATATATATATATATATATATATATATATATATATATATTCTTTTTATTTCATTGTTTTAAAAAATATGATTTTAAATACCTTTAGATACCGACAAATGTAACAACAATGGTTCCTTAGTTAAAAGGATAAATTTTGGAAGTTTATTGTTTCTACTTGCCATTATCCTATAGGTAACGTACTACGTGCCATTTTATACCTCATTACTAGAATAAAATGTAAAACAAAAAATATTTAGAAGTTTTATTATTTCCAAACACTACGAAGTTTAGCTTAAAGCTACTCTTACATTTAACCTCAAATGTAGCACATACGATATAGTAGATAACTATAGCAACTAAGCAAGTAAATAAGCCTATTAAAGAAAAAAAAAACTGATATGAACAAATTTTATACATTAAAAAAAACGAAAAATATAAATATAAAACTTTTAAGATATATGTAAACTAGAACAGTCACATAATTTAACACATTATTAAACAATTATTTACAAACATTATTTGACTAAAACATTATTAAACTAAACACATGCCGTTAAAATGTTGATGATAGGCAATTTGTAAAAAAAGCTTATATATATATATATATATATATATATATATATATATATATATATATATATATATATATATATATACATAAAAATATATCATTTACTGTCTTATATTATTTTTTCCAATACTGTCAATAATCTTTAAGGTACAAGGCAATGTGTTGTAGAGCGCACAGCCTGATATGTGAACCCTTTCCGCCTCAAGGCCGTCGCGTGTCTGGGAATAGTCAGCAGTGTGCGATGTCGTGTGTTGCGATCATGAAAGTAGTTCCGTGGAATTAGTCTTGAGCGGATAAAAGATGGAAAGGGGGTTGTTATGATTTTTCTAACAAACACAGCAAAATGAAGCTCTCTTCTTCCCGCCATGCTTAGCCAGTGCAATTGTTAGAAATTATTGGAGATGTGGTCGAATTTTCGCATTCTAAATATAAATCGAACACAAGAGTTCTGTACGTACCTTCTGAACCTTTTGTTTTTCAACATTATTCAGAAATGGTCCAATAACAAAATTACAATAGTTGAAATGAGATAAAACTAGTGATTCAGTTAACATTTTTTTTTTTATTTAAAGGATAAGATATCTTTATTTGCATGTAGAAGTTTAAGATTCATGTATGCTTTCTTCAGCGTTTTATTGGCCTGTTCAACGAATTTATGTTTATTATCTATTATTACTCCTATTAAGATTGTGCTTTCTCTCCATTAACAATATACTCTGCGGAATGATGTTCGAAAACCCCAAAGCTATACCTAAGCTAAGTATCGTCGGCATATGCGTTATACGAGCATGATTTAATGCAGTTCAGTATACCATAAACAAAAGAGGATCGATAACTAATTCCTGAGGCACTCCAGAACTCACGGGCTGTAATGATGAACTGTTGTTGTTTACCACGATCCTCTAACACCTACAGGAATTTTACAGCCAAATTTGAAAATCCTTTATACTTTAGCTTGGCACATATCAAACTATGATTGATAGTGTCAAAAGCTTTAGAAAAATCAAGCAACACTATACACACAATTATCTCGAGTACTTTGGATAACACTGGTAAGAGACTTATTGGTCTTAGATCGGAATATAATTGAAGCATAGCAATCTTCGAAATAAGCTGTATATGGGATTCCTTTCAAGGCCCTGGAAAAATCCGTTCTCGAAGCACACATATATAATATGTGTAAGAAAAGGATCGATAAAAGGGCTATAGCGTATTAACATTGGCAAGGATACCTGATTACATTCAGATGCATTAGATTTAATACTAAAAAGAGCTTGGTGATCTTTCTCAATCCATGCCAATTTAAAATCAAATTTGCTTTGCGAGAAAGCAATAGATTATTATAATAAGAAACAAGTTTATCAGTGGAATTGTTGTTATAAACAGGTACAAAATATTTATTAATATTATCGGCATTTATTAAGGATCAGGATATTTTTAATATTGTTATTTTTTTATATTTAAATTTGTTAAAGCTTTCCAAGTTTCTTTAAAGTTATTCTCGTTAGCAATTCGGTTGACAAAGTTTCTTTATACTTATATCTGGAATAGTCCGCTATAGATCACGATCTCCTGTAAACTTCCATAGCTCGATCTCTCTCCTTCATAGCCCTTCTAATACCCTCCGTGAGCCAAGGTGCCTTAGGTTTAGTCATACGTACGGTTTTAATTGGCGCAAATTCATTATATAATGATGTTAGCATTGTTGTAAATAAATTTACCTTTTTCTCTATGTCATGCTCAAGAACAATATTGATCCATGGAAGTGACTGCAGTCTTTCATTAAAAAGATATGGGTTAAAATTTCTAAAATCACGATATGTCAATAATTTGGGTGAGAATTTGCTAATCTTAACCTTGAGCTCACAAAAGGTAAGTCGATGATCTGATACTCCCTCCGAATCAACCACACCCGAACACATACGATGTTCCCTTAGAAATGAAAATCGGATCAACGAGAGCAGAGGAAGTTCCGGTTATGCGGATAGGTTCACTTATTACTTGTAGAAATCCATAAGAAGTAAAGCAATTAGAAACAGGGTTATTCAGATGTAAAAAGTTGACTTTAATAGCACCCAGAAACACAATATAATCGATCGACGGCAAAACAAAAGATGACACCATCGAGTTCGTTGAGCGCATCCCTAATGTTTGATCTAGGCGGTCTATAAACATCGCCAAACGCAAAGTTTTTACTATTAAACTTTATTTTAATCCAAAGTTGCTCTACAGATGTAAAATTGACATTAAGTTCAATACGCTCGAACTTATATTTCGAGGTCACATAAATTGCCATACCTCCTCCACGACACTCGCGATCAAAGCGAGTCAATGTTTAACCGTGTATATTGACAGTCTCTGAAGGAGTATCTGTCGACAACCGTGTTTCAGTCAAAGCAAAAACATCAAAACTGTGCTCCTTTATTAAATTTTTAAATTCATTAAAACCTGCAACTATTGACCTAAGATTTAGATGGCCAATTTTAAGTTTGCGTCTCATTTTAGCGCAAAAGTAAAAACAATAAAATATCTATATATATATATATATATATATATATATATATATATATATATATATATATATATGCACAGAGTATAGCCCTATAATAATTATATATGGCGTGTTGTAATTTTTTTCGTTGTGGCCTGTCCACTGCTAGAAGCACCGTGGCCGATAAGAGGGGGTAGTTTGAAGATTCGAAGTTCGCTTATTCAAGCCAAAATTGGAATAATTAACACTTCCTTGAGTTGTGCTCCATAGAACATGTAAAAATATTGTTTCGAAAAAGTTTTTTATATACCTATTATATAATTTTCAGCAAAAAGTTATTGTGAACACCTGTTTGATGCGAATTATATTCCAACGCAATAACTCTGAATGTTAATTTCAACCCCTCCCATCAATCGCCAGAGTAAGCAGCCAGGCCCTGCATGGAGGCCAGAATAGGATATGTCATTTGCTTGGTAATTGAAAAATATCCTCTCGTATCCAATTTATTCAAAACTAAGTTTTTGAAACGAAACAAAAAATTAATTAGATGTCTAGAACTGACCTAAAAAAAATATTTCTCTACCTTAATTTATAATATAGTAGAAAATAGGGTATTTTTTTGGGATGACCGCTAAAATACAATAAAATGTGCCCAACTTTAGGCACGTGTTTCTGACTTAAGGTCTTAATCAGCCAAGCCATTTAGTTGAGAACGAGAACAACTAACGTCAAAAAAACCACATCAGTCACCGATAGTTGACTTACTGATGAAGACCGTCAGAAGCACGTTTCTATAGCAAAATTTTATTATGCTTAGCTGTCATGCCCAAAAAAATATATACATATATACATTATATATATATATATTATATATATATATATATATATAAATATATATATATATATACATATATATATATATATATATATATATATATATATATATATATATTGAAAACACTGAGAAATAAAAAAATAATATTTTATTTCATTATTTTGAAAACGACAGAATACGATTTGTGCCCAGAATCAGTTAATCTTCTCAACAGTCAATAAGATTTATTATTACCTACCAAAATAGCTTAATGGAAAAAAAGTTTGGCTCCCCCCTAGGACGGAGGATGTGCCTCTTTACTTTTTTGGGGTGATTACAGTTTATGTAACAAATTTTCAAAGTTATTACGGAAACTTTCTCGCAGAAAAAGATTCAAAATGGCGCCATCACGTAATTTTTATATTTTTAAAATATGCTCGCTATAAGATGACCTCGGCACTATTCTAAATACTTCCTAAAAAACTTATGCAAGTTGGTCAAATCTTCCCAGAGAAATCGATGTACAGGGTCATTCCTCTTAATTTGTCACCCATTATATAAAAACTTACTACATTGCCAAGTTAAAAGTTTCCCATCTTTGTTTTAATACTGTCTAGTAAATTCAACTGGTTAAAATGTAACTAACCCTTGACACAATCCACTTAACTAAAAATATTTGCAGACTTAAATATAAAGAAACAGTTTCGTGATATTGATATACCCTGTATATCGGTTGCAACATTTTTCATGCTGTCTACCCCTACTTCTCTAAAAAAGTTACATAAATAAATATTTTACCGAACAAAATCTTCCTAAGCATCTATGGATGACAAAATAGAAACATTGTAAATTCATAAATTAATTATTTATAACAATATTTAGTAAATTTTAATATTATCAGCAAATTTTATTTTTGTTTTCAAATATAGAAAAAAAATTCAGGAGCCTCTTGGACTTCTTTTTATTACTAATAGTAATCAATTAATACCGACATATATAAAACTAGACACAAACATTTTGTTGTTTTTTAAAAAATAACAAAAAAAACAAAACATATAAAATTTTAGTATATTTTCTTATTTTTTTAAAAACAAAATATTTCTGTCTACTTTTTTTTCTATATCTGTCTATTTCAAATTTTTAATTATTGTAACTCTAAGGTAGAAAACCTTACTACCGAAACGTCTGCATTAATTGAAAAAAAAAACAATTAGCAATAAAAAGTAGTCAATTGCTAGACGTAACTTCTTAATAACTTTTTGTTTTCGGCAAATTTTCGTTCCTATTCACTGAAAGAACATCTTACACATCTTATGAGTTTTTGGTGACTAACAGATTTTCCTAAAATGTTGATATGTTATTTATAATAAAGGAATCATGGTTCTTGGGATTAGACCGTGTCAAATTGGAATTACTATCCGACGTTTCGCCTTCCATTGCACGAGGCCTCTTCAGGGATCTTTACTCCAAGAGATGCGAACACTGAATGAGCTCGAAGACATTCATGCGGGTTTTTATACCCGACTTGTGCTAGCCGAACCGTGACCCTGTGTTAAAATCGATTTCCCCTTGTGATATACACCCTATTGAAATTTTTTGTTTATTTAAAAATTTCAATAGATTCTCTAATTTTTCCTTTATAAAATCCTGGAACCGATGCTAGAACCTTGGTTTCCTTTACATTTATAATATGCTGGTGTTCAACTACGGCAGATTGAACAATTTGATTCTTTTTAATACATCGTTCATGTTCCTTAAGTCTAGTTGATATTGAGCGTCCTGTTTCTCCCACATACACTTCTCCACAGGAGCAATGAATTTTATATACTCCTTCTGTTTGGAAAGGTACAATATCTTTCGGGGGTCGCAAGCATTGTCCAATCTTTTTATGTGTATTGAACATTGTAAGTATGTTGGACCGCCGAAGTAATCGTCCTGTTTTGTCTGTAGTGACATGTATGTAGGGAAGAATAACACTACTTAATGATGGCCCTTTGCCGGAGTTGGATTACTATATCTTTTAATTTAACGCGTAATATCTTCAGTGCTATAACCATTCCCTCTGAGAGATTCGGTCAGTTTCGATGTTGGAGAATCTTGATCAGAAATCGAAAAATCTCTGAATACTAGTGAGTTAATAACCTATTTCTTTTGTGCTAGATGGTGATGGGAATTTGCATTCAAGTATCTATTTGTATACGTCGGATTTCTATACACAAAATGTCCTAATGTACCATTTTGCTTTCTTTGAACACATATCTAGAAAGGGAATGGTTCCATTAGATTCAATTTCCATTGTGAACTTGATATTATTATGTTGTTGATTAAGGTGGTCCAAAAATAAGAGGCGATTATCCTGTCCATGAGGCCAAACAACAAAAGTATCATCTAATATCTGAACCAGTGTTTTGGTTTTAATAGAGCGGATGTTAGAACATTATCCTCAAAGGCTTCTATGACGATATTCGCTACCACAGGTAATAGAGGAGATCCCATAGCTGCCCCTGAAGTTTATTCATAAAAAGTTCCTTGAAAAATTATGATCCAATATGTCTGATATAATGGAAATTGAGTCGTTGACAGGAACATTTGTGTATAGTGATTCTACATCGAAACTGACCAAAATATCTTCGGGATCCAACTTGATTGCCTTAAGTTTTTCCAAGAAAGGTGCAGATTTTTTGATAAAATAATGTTTTTCCAGTAAATGGAAATGGTTAAGTTACCTTTTCCACGTATTCCGTTCTGTCCATGACGACTGTGGCGTTGTCTTTATCTGCTGGAAGGACCAGAAATGTTTGCATCTTCATTTAAGGTCTTCATTGCTGTTTTCTCAGTTACGGAAAAAAAAACATAAAAAATTTCAATACGGTCTATATCACACGTGGAAATCCTTCTTAACACAGGGTCACGGTTCGGCGAGCACAAGTTGGGTATAAAAGCCCGTCTGAATCTCTTCGAGCTCATTCAGTGTTCAGATCTCGTGGAGTAAAGATTCCTCAAGATACCTCGTGCAATCGAAGGCGAAACGTCGGATAGTAATTCCAATTTGACACGGTCTAATCCCAAAAACCATGATTTCTGAATTGACCAAATACAAGCATTTCATAACTCTACAGGGTGGTACCGAAAATTAAGCTTAAAGTTTATTTTATAATTTACTTATTTACTATTTTATTTCGATTTATGCACTGATTGAGTGATTTAAGTACAGTACACCTAAAAGCTTAACATATATTTACAACAAAAATAAGCTTAGCAATGGTAACCTTAGGCAGGGTGGTACCGAGTACAGGTGCAGATTTTCGTTACTCGGGTATTCATTCACCGTATTCGTTACTTTGATAACTTTGATTACTATCGTTAAGATTACTACGTGTGCATGTAAGTAGTATACAATGTTTTTATTTAATTACGGTGTAATCCTAAATTTTCAGGCGTTAATAATAAAGAAAAACTAATATAAACAAACAAAATACAAACAACTTAAATATGTTATGCATCGAATATCTGGATGTAAACCTGTACCCTTGAAACATTTTACAATGTCTCTTTGACCTCCTCTCGGTTACCACTTCTTCAGACATTCTTACAATATCTAATAAGTATAATAGTTTACCACGGGATTTGATTAAAACAGGTTTTAAATCTAAAATAGATTCTTTTTAAAAACATTGGATTTTTTTTAGAAAAAAATTATTTATGAAAAGTTTCTACATATATTTCTAGTTATAATTCTGTAGTTATATAAAGCATAAGTTAGTTTTAAGTCTTACCTGTATAAACGACTTTTAAAAAAAACTCATAATTCGAAAAAACACGGACTTTATTACTGGTATAACAGTAAATCCCTAAAGACGCCTTTGATTGTTCTCAAACAAATATTTATAAATGTTCATAAAATGTATTTATATAAGTTTATAAAAGGTGAATTCAGAGGTTTTCTTTAGGAGCTTCTTGGTATTACAGGTTCCCATCATAAGGTTCTGCACTTGCTGTTCCCATAGCTCCTCCGCCCTAGTGAAGAATTCTTGGGTTGGCTTCAGAATGCGGTGTTGAATAGCTAGAAAAATCTTGATTTTTTGATTATTTGTTTCTTATTGTGTTTTTTTGCTGTAAACTTGAATGCTAGAAATAATATTAGAAAAATAAAAAAAATATACCTTAGTACCACCAGCCACTAATATTTTTGAAATGCATGGAACTGTTTTCAATAGAGTCGATTTCTTGTTTTTCCATTTCTAACGGACTTTTAATTATGCTTATTTCGTTTAGATTAATATTGTCCAATTTTAATGTTTTAAAATCCGTCGCGGTTTTATATACCGGGTGTTTAAAGTTAATTTTTGTAAGCATAATATTTTTCTAATTAATTTTAGAGTTTTTGAAATTTCGAATACGAATGTCTTTTATACGTACTTCACAGAGTTTAGTTTTGACTTCCTTTTAATAGTACGTTTAACTGTTATCGTTGCGTTTCGAGGCAGCTATCGGGCGTTATTTCCAAGTTCTTGGATTTTAATTTTTTCTATTTTAAGAGGAACCAGGCGGCAATTAGATACATTTTTGGAAACTTCAAAAGTTGCGTTTTGTAGGGAGAATCTTCTGTGGTCCTTATCTGATTCGTCTCGTAACAGATAAATTCTCCAGGAATGATTTCTTTACATTTTTTATTGAAAAAGATATGATTCTGCTCATTAATTATTAAATATTTCGAATGAGGTATTTTACTTTAAAAGAATTATGTAAAATAGTTATAATTGTTATTTTCTACTATTGGGATTTCGATTATGAATAGTATTTGATTTCTTTGCTATAACTTTTAATTTCCATTATTTTCTAATTTTGTTTCAAATTTTAAGTTATTATTTATTAAGTGTTCAGAGATTGATTGAATGTCAAGAAGAAGTTCGTTAGGCTCAATTATAGAATTGTGAAATATATTTAGCTTAGAGAAAGTTATTGAAATTTGTATTTTTACTAAGATTTCGTGAATTATTTTAAATTCTGTTATTACTTGAGAAATTACTATTTCGGTAAAGAAGTAATAATAGGTTCCTATATTTCCTAGTTCCATTGTATGTAGATTTCCCTCGATTTAGTCTATTCGAGTTTTAAGTACGATTTGATTTTTTGTTAAGTTATGGATATCGTTTTGGAACGTTTGGATCGGTTTTTCAAAAAGTGAAATTACATCTTTTATAAGAGTTTTAATTTTTAATTTATTATTTAAGGTTTCCATATCTTTATCATGTTTTTCGGCATCACTTTGATCTTGCCAATTATTGATTTGATTATTGAACCTAGACCGTCTATGAGACCTCTTTTTTGCCTATTATTAAATAGAGGATTTAATTGGATTATTTGAGTTATAATTTTATTTTCATAAGATTGGGCCAGACTGTATAGATTATGTCCTAACACTGGAACCTCTGGTGGAAGATAGATCAAAATACAAGAGTTCTAACCACACTACACCACAACTTGTTACGTTCTGGACGCGCATTTCGCTAACCAAGTTAGCATCATCAGCAGATGATATAAACTGTTTTATATATACTGAGTAGAATCCATTATAGTGTTATTACTGTTAGAGGTCGGAAACTAAAGATATGGTACATACCTATATTATATAACAAGTGTTGAAAGTGGTAGTTTTCAAACGACGAGGTATCGGAAAACCGATACATATACCATTTTTAATAAATATACGAATTAACTTCCGATTTAAATCGTTCCAAAGAAATAGGTAAAACTGTTTTGCCATTATCCCAAAGCAAAGGAAACTGACAATATGCGGATTAGGTTGAATGTTTAGCCAGTTAATAAAACGATTAATATATCTGTGTATAAACCTGATGAGATTTTGTACTTCTGGACAACAAACCAAAAATAGGATATATAATTTTGAATTAATGAAGTTCTTTGGGATGGAATTTTTACGTATCAAGAAAAAATGTTGCAATGCATGTTTTATAGACTAAAAAAATGTAGCAGTGCATGTTTTATAGACTAATAAAAAAAGAAATATATAAAATTTAAATTTTTTGATAATAGCGCCACCAATTGTCCATATTCATCTATCGACCAAGTTTAGAGTTTTCCAAGTTGCTTTTGCGAGGATTGTGAATCTTTTTCTAACTGAGAATTTCCGCGATAAATTTGGAATGCTTTATACATTGCGTTGAAATTTGGTGATGAAGTATAACAAATGAAAAAAGAAAGTTCGGCGCACTTTGATCTATTTTTTTCTTCAGGTTATCTCGATTACTATAAATCTTAAAGAATGTTGAAAATATCAAATATCTTTATTCTTGGCACAAATCATTTCTTGTGATAGAGTGAAGTGTATAGTTGGGGAGGGAGGTACTAAGGGGATTATAAAAATATAGTGTTTCATATGGTTCATTCATCAAATCATTTTAATATTTTGTCAATGTGTATTCCCGATTTTCTATAAATAAATTTAGGTGGCGCTTCTTATATAATATTAGTACCGTGATTCTGGCAAAATTTCATATTCAATGGACCCAGTATTTATTTTACTAGGGACGTCCAAAATTTTAACTTAGGTTAAAGCCTCAAAAACTTTAACGCTGAAATATGCAATAAAACTGTGACGAACAGAACTGAAAAGGCTGAAATAAGAATTTTTATAAAAAAGTAAAAACGACTTTAAAAAATCACTAAAAAGTAAAAAATAATATTTTATTGCATCTTGAAAATTTGACTTTATGAAATCGGCTTTAAACTAATAAAGGCGTTAAATAAATTATATCTACATACACATACAGGGCGGTGCAACGAGGAATGGAGTGGATGATTGTGAGTAAAGGGTGGTCCGAAAAGCCAAGTCGTTATTCTTTAATAGGAAAAATAAAACCAAATATTCCATGAAATGTTACATATCCTTGAATACAATAATCGCTGGCAATTTATGTAAAATCATTCACTGCTATACAGGGTGGTCAAGTTTTTGCAAATACGCCCCGGACTCTTTTTTTTTAATGGAGCACTCTGTATATTTTACTTTCATGTTAAAGATAAAATTACTAGCTTTCAAAAAATACTATACATGATGCCTTTCTGGCCAATAGTTTTTTAGTAAATTAGCCGTGAAAACAAAGTTTCTTCATTCTAATACGGTTATACTGAATTTAAATTTAAATAAAATAAAAGACTGATGAACTTGTCAAAGCTACTGCCGCATAATCGATTATTTACAAGTTAAAGTGTAGGTGGCCAAATAATTATGAGTTAAGAAAACTAAGACCCGAAACTTATACGTGTTTATTGGAGATATTTCAAGCAACAGAAAATTATTGTTTTTAGGAAATGTAATTAATAAATCAGTTACAAACAAAGATAATCAATTATCAGTTTTATTAACAGTTTGACAAAAATTAATTAAGCAAAAACAGAACATCGTTTAAAATTATAAACCTAATTTAACATAAACAATAAAAAAACTCATACAGGGTGCATACCATTTTGCTGAGGCATATTTTAAGTCTATTCCATTCTCAAAGTCTGTTGTTCTGAAATTTGCGAAAACGTTTTTTATTCTCGTCTTCATATTTTCCATTCTGGTTGGAACCTCTTTATAAACTTTCTCTTTAACTTGCCCCTATAGAAAAAATCCAAAGACCCCTCTTCCAATTATGGATATAATGTCTTATATTCTTATGGTAAAGCGAGGATGCTCATGATGAAGCTATAAGGAGTTCCTTATCATTCACGGTAAATCTTCAACCAATACTCACAACTTGTTTCTCAAAAAATGTAAATATACAGATAGGTTTCTTCTGTTAAATGGCCTTGAAAAAAATAGACGTCTATTACATGAGAGCCAATTATTCCACTCCAAACATTAATTGAATATTTATTTTTTTTAATAATGCAAATTGTGCTTATTAAGCAAGCCGTTACTTTTTAAAGTTGCCTCATTTAAAAACAGCATTTTATCCTCAAAACCTTAATCATCCCAAATCGTATTTAAAAACAATATTGAAAATTGGTGCAATTCTATGTGGTATGCATGATATTTATGTTGCTTTAGTTTAATATTGGTTCGATCAATATCAGTTATTTTCTCAATTATATCTGAGCGGCCTTTGGTCGTTATTTATGATTTCTGGGTAGTCCTGTTGTTGTTGCGCAAATTGCGTTTGATTTTTTGTACTGAGTAGTTTTAATGATTCGACTCTTTCATGCAGATCACCTTGTTTTTCAAATTCTATGGCTTTTCGGATTATTCTGGTGTTATAAGGTTGGCAATCTCCCTACACCCATCGAAATTTATTTTGTGACAGGTTAAGATGATGTAGAAATAGAGCTGAAGTTGTTTGTTTGTTTCTGATGTTGAGTTTATGCTCTTCCACTCTTGCTGATATTCGCCCGTTAGTTTATCCCACGTACATCTTTTCACAGTCGTGGCACGGAATGCCGTATACTCCGTAGTTTTTCAGTTTGATTTTATCTTTTGGATTTCCAAGTAGTTTACCTATAGTTGTTTGTGGTTTGTGTCCTACACCATTAGGAAACCGGTCACCAAATAAATTTTGATGGGTGTAGGGAGATTGCCAATTTAGAAAATTATAAGACCAGAATAATCCGAGTTTCGTCATTAGTAAACTCCCTTGTGCAAAATACAGCCTACTTCATATTTTATTTTATTTAAGGGCCTATGTTTGGTGGTTGCTCAGTTGGCATCTGTTTGTATTCTAAGGAATAAACAGGTGAATCGACATTGTACCACCATAACCTCTTGTCGCGCTCAGGATTTAGGTAGATGATCCTGCAGTGTGTTAAATGAGTCACAGTCTCCCTCGACTAGCGATGGAAGCAGTGCGATGTCGAGTATGGTTACTGGAATGACCCACCACCTCTTGTGGCACCCACCACCGACGCCACACGCCCAGCTCTCACTGTTTCATAGGAGACGCATGTCACCAATCCTCAGACTACGAAGGACAAGGAAGCATATGAAATAGATGCAAGGAATTAATTGTGTCATAATGCGCTCCTATTATAAGATCACCAGATTCGAGACCGACTTAACCACCTACCGGACCGGCTTTCATAGTGCTTTCCTTCAGAAATACCCGGATCTTCAGAACATCACCGAGCGACGCATTGCTAACCAACGGCGAGTAGTTGTCCGGAATAAAATTTTAGCTGAACCAATCCTGGAACAACTTAAAGGAGAGGTATAGCTTAAATTTAAGAACGAATACGTTGAGCCCATAGCCCCGCCTACAACAGAGGAGGAAGTACGAAATGAAGAAAACATAGGCGAAAACGAATCTACAACACAAGACATCATTGACAGAGCCAATAACACCCAGGATAACGGAAAAATATCAGAACTCCAAAAAGCTGTTGCTGAGTTTAACGGCCTAGATCCAACTTAAAGACCTAAGCTCCCGAAACCTAGAACTAGTCGGGAGAACCACAGTATCCTCAATATGTTTAACACCATACTAGCAGAGTTTAGTTTAGAGTATGACACCCTTAAGGAGCTCCTCACACTCATCTACTGCTCTGCCATTGCGGTCCTTAGATGCCATAAACAACAAGTGCATTCTCAGAAGATAGGAACAAAACCCACCCATCTCAATCATCAGCAAAAACTAGATGATTATCAAGATACACTAAAGTAAAAACTAGCAGCTAAAGCGAAACGTCTGAAGAGATACAAAAAGAAAACGACAGAACTGCCAAAAATCAAACCAATACTGAGAGGATGCTGCCGAGCAAACAGCATTTGACCGAGTATTGGTCGAACATCTGGGAAAAACCAAAGATCGCAACCGAAATGCTACATAGAGACAATCTCAACGTGATCAAATTCAAACATCATAAATAGAATTTGACATCATCAAGGAGGAAGTTAGCAGCTTTATTAAGGAAACGAGCAACTGGAAGTCGCCAGGAGTTGACGATATTCACAAATTCTGGTATAAGAAATAAATAAAATAGTGTTTCATTTGGAGACAAAGTCATTAATGGTGATGTAGCCCTACCTAATAGAGAAATAGTTCTAGCCATGAACCACGGAGAGACCTACAAATACCTAGGATTTCAACAAGCTATACTGCTCCAGGATAAGCAAGAAAAGACCAAGCTGAAAGAGTGCGAGCTCTTCTGAAGACAGAACTGAATGCCGGAAATCTCATTGCAACAATAAACACCTATGGGGTGCCCGTCCTAACCTACAGTTTCACCTTCTGTCATTAAAAGTTATATTATCATGTAAGAAATAGAGAGTACACAGTGAATTTAAGTGTACGCTCCAAATGCTGTCGTAGAAAAAAATACAGTGTATAGCATGTGTAAGAAACCACTTTTCACACCCATGTGACTTGAGTCTATCTCTTCTTCCATATTCATGTGTTTTCAAACCGTATATGACAGTTATACACAATATTTCAAATCAGTTTAAGTAACTATTTAGTAAAAATACGTTTCGAGGGTATGGACATTATTTGTGAAACAGTTGCTATATTTCTAAAATATTAGAATACTTACTAAATGCAATTTATTACATTTTTAGACCTTATAAGCTATGAAGTTGTATTGCGGCTTTGCAACGACTCTCATAAGCCATGGCATTTGACAACTACATTAAAATCGGTAACTTTCCATTACCCGGAACTTCCCTTGTTATGAATCTTTTTTTTTTTAAGAATACTAAAGTGTGACCCAATTTAGTTCAGTACATAGTCATTTAATTGCACATATATACTGCATTTTCAAATATTTTTATTAGGCGCGATTTTGTTCCATCGTACTGGCTTCCTACCAATATTTTACCAGTTTCTACTTACGCCACACTTGATTTTTTGGGCATAATTTAAAATGAAATTTAATAAGTAGTTTTTACATTGACAAACACCGTCTTTTTGTTACGTCATGTTTCTGCAAAATTTAAAGTCAGTTGAACAAGATTTTTTTACGCTGATTTTTTTAAATTTTATTTGGCCTCCATTTTGTTTCTCATATTGAATGCGCACCACAACTTTACCAGTCAACTCTATATCACACTTAAGCTTGAACAAAATTTGAAATTAATCTAATAAATAGTTTTTTCGGGCTGATTTTTTTAAATATTTTATTAGGCCCCTATTTCGTTTTTCTATCTTGTGTACCAAAATGTTACCTGTTCATTCCTATGCAACACTTGATTTTTGTATAAATTTAAGGTGAATCAGATAATTAGTTTTTTCAGTAATGGTGTTTTAACGTTTCACTAGGCCTCCATCTTGTTCCGGCCTACTGGATTATTACCAAAATATTACCAGGTCATCCCCATATGACCCTTAATTTTTGAGTAAAATTTGAAGTCAATCTAGTACATAGTTTCTTAGCTATGGAACTGACAGACAGACATTTTGTTCCGCCATCTTAAATTAATACCACAATTTTACTAGTTCTTCTCTATACTACAATTAGTTGGTTTTTTCAGGCTGAATTTTTAAATATTTTATTCAAAATTTTGTTCCGCCATTTTGAATTCGTACAAAAATTTCACCATTTGAGTCCTACATAATACTTTATTTTTGTGCTAAATTTGAGATAAATCGCTATATTGAATAGTTACCAAAATATTACCAGGTTATCCCCATATAACCCTTAATTTTTGACCAAAATTTGAAGTCAGTCGGGTAAGTAGTTTTTTAGCTATGCCGCGAACAGACAGACAGACCGACAGAATTGAGAAAACATGTTTTTCGGCATCTAGGAACCCCGAAACGTAAAGATCTGAAAAAATATCGGAGGGTGATTTTTTCAGGATTACTTCCCTTTTACGAGGGAAGTAAAAAGGTTGTACTTTATGGTGTATTTAAACCACAAATTTAGCGCGGAAATTTAAAAAAAAAATCAATCAAATCAATCATAACCAAAAATTTTAAGCTCAGTTTTCGTTACCACCCTATAATAATATAATAGTTAGGAAGTTAAAGTTACGAAAGAAAATGCTTGTTTTGGTACTCTAAATGCTATATTAACATTTCAGAAAAATTGGTAAGTCACCAAAAACCCATTGTGTGAGATGTCCTTTGAACCTGACTAAGAACCTGAATCTTTGCGGATGATTCTGATGATGAAACTGAAATTTAATTTATTATGAATGTATCAATTATAATGACAGATTCTTCTTCAGGTCTTCCTTAATAGGAAAAACACACTGTATTTAACCTAGTTTCCTAACTAAACTGGAAAAATCTTAGCCACGAACTAATCGATTTTCCACGCCTTTGTTTTCCGTTTTCCCGCTCGATAGTCGAATAGATGGGCGGCATGTTTCGCCTCTATTTAAAAATAGATTAATAGGTTATTCCCAATGGGAGCGACATGGTGATATATTACTTGTTTAGTGTCCTTATTGTCCGAGGTAAAATTCTTCGTTGTATAATATTCGTTCGAAAGGTTAAGGGTTTATCTATGAACTTTGTCGAGAGTTAGAACATTATGAATTGTTATTTATTATCTATAGTTTTAACATCTAAAAACTGTACAATAAAAAGTGGCACCCCTTTAAAATTTGGCGGTGAAGATATTTACAAATCACTTCTTTGCGAGCTTTGTAATAGTTATTTATGTTAGAAGGATCGAAATAACGATCATTATGAGACTAACTGTGAACAAACTACAAAACTTTATCTAGCGTCAATTGAATCAAACATTGTACACATTTTGTTGAAAAATATTCCCGAAAGGCAGTTTTTCTCGTTGCTAAGTTCGTTGTTTCAGGATTATAATGAATCCATTACGGTCCTAGGACTATAATGAATCCATTAGAGTACTCAGTCTGAAAAAATGTATCATTTGGACTCTAAAAAGTACCGATAAAAATGATCATTATGACACGTCATAAGATAGATATTTTTTGAGACTTTTACATAAGGGTATATTTCAACTTTAAAATCTTTAATTAAACTGCTGGGCAGAGCAATCGGGATAAGGCAATTTTTAAGTGAAATTTAAACTCGAATATTTTTAAAACGAGAGATGCCGAGTGAGACTTTCAGCTATGTCTCGCAAAATTTACAATTTTTTTATATACTAATCTCTAACCAGCTTAATTCTTGGTGAATAATGTTGAATTTTCAAAGAATTGCTGTCCAGTCGCCATTTTGAAACTTAACTTGTGAAAAGCGAATTTCAAGCTGAATACGTAATAATCGTTATTTTTATAGAAAATTTGCCTCTTCTGGAGTTATAGAAATGTCTCAAGTCTCAAACTGATATTTTTAATACTAAAAAATTTGCAGTCTGTACATTTCGACACTTTTGCAGGTTATCTCCCACATTTTTAAAGACAGAAGGTTGAGATTTTCGCGTATGCTACTTTTTTGTGAAATTGAAGGTGGCGCCAGCAGATTTTTCATAGCTCTTTTGGTTTTTGTGATACAGTTTTTTGAAAATGTTGCATTTGCAGGCACCCCTGGCATCCCAGCTATCTGGTAACTTATCAAAAAGGCGTTCCTTATATGTTTTTTTCCGTAGAATTCAATATCGTATAGTACAGAATAAGTATACGGAGTCAGGTCAAAAAGTTTTCGGACCCTACATTATTTTTTAAATAGGACACCCTGTATATTATTCTTTAAATTTATTAGGAATATAGGCTTTCCAAAAATATATACATAGATGCATTTATTTTGAAAAAAAAGATCAAAATTCGAGATTTTTGTAAAATTTCCTTTTGTGTACAATTAGTAGGTAGTAGGCTATAAATATTATGGATTGTGGGCTTTTTTGCCCAAAATGTTTATTTCTTATACACGACGTAACTACGTGGAAGTAGACACTACTACCAAACCAGATATGACTTTGATTTCAAAATATATCTGACAATCCTAGGATTGAAAATTGTATTCTCCATCTTCAATGCTAGGACTTTTTACATAGTATCAACGTTTATTGCACTAATCGAGTTTTTTTGGTATCCTTTAAAACATACTGAATATTTGCAGTTAATGTTTTTTTAGTAAAAATACATTTTTTCTTAAAATTAATTTTTTTATGTAAAAAATAAATTTTATATTTTTGGAGGCTCCAAAGTTTTATCGTTTTTTTACATCAACATTTAACAATACAATTTTTCGCACTTGGATTGACGATATATGCAACAACACAAAATTTTTTCTTATGCACCATTAACTAAAGTAATGGAACTTAATGACCTGTCGGAGATTGACAGTAAAATGTAATTTTATTATTTTAAATATCAATGCAAGTAATATAATATTTAATAATATTATACTTATTCCATTTAAGTTTTAGTTTTTCTAAGTGTGTTGTATTGGCAGTACTGAAAGCTATGACCTTGAATAAACTATGTTTCTGAAATGTTTACTTAATAGCCAGATTACAGCTATAATGGAGCCTGTAATGACACTTAACAGCTGAAAGTAACTGTAGAGTACAGGTTAAAGCGAAATTCCAACTTTATTGTAGGCATTACAGTGAACGCAAAAACGATGCCGCAACAACTATTTAGAAGGTCGTGAATGCTATGTTGCTGTTACAATAGATGCGACAAAGTTACCACATAATTTACAGCTTAGTGTGTTAGTGTTAGTACGTATAGCATCTTTCACATAAGGGGCAACTCTGTGCTGGCTTTCCACCAGCTCCTTAAATCATTAATTTAATCTTTATTTTTTCATGTGAAAATTATTATAAAAATAAATAATAAGTAGGTATAACAAGTCTGTGGGTAGAGACCCTTAATTAAAAGAAATTCCACTTGGTCAAGTGGGAACTGGTGGCAAAACAGGAGGAAACATCTATTTGTGTTTAAATTATGTATATTCGATATTTTCAGTCAGTGACTAAGATCACTTTTTCACCAAAGAACAAATTCAGAAGCGTTAATAGTAACACAGCCTTTATTTTGTTTATCAAGTAACTAGGTGAACCATGTACTTCGTTACACGTACAAGTCGAGATGGGGAATTATACCTATAACAATAACTATTTAAACTAATGTTTTTTACAAACTATATTTTTAGTCTGGTAAATACATAAACTTTTTCTTTCGGTAAGTCTGAAAGATGTAACAAAAAGCTAAAAAACAAGAGTTTGTAGATCAATTTCAGCAACAGACAAGAGAGAGACTTTGCATTTGAAGTTTATTTATGGATGACAAATCATAGATTTATGCGCCGACGGGCGTCTAGGGTTCAGTGGCGCTTCCAGAACTCTCGTCTGGCGGGAGGGGGGGGGGGCGAACACCCGTTTGGGCAAATTTTAAACAAAAGTTAGAAGATTAAAGAATTATTATTTAACCGTACTTAACCTTATTTTTAAAATTCAGAAACTAAAGTAATGATAGAATATTTGGAAATAAAATAGTAACTATTAATACTTTTAAAATTACGATAATATATCTAATACATAGTACATACCGTGTAAAAAATAAATGGAGACCTTGTAATTACAAATTTTAGTAAAGTATTGTTTTAAATAAACACTCTGTTTTGCCAGCCCTCCATCGAGATTTTGATGGATAAATTATAAATGCTTCTTAACTTTCTATAACTATCTAAAAAAAGTTAACACAAGATCAAGTGAAAATGTTAATAGTGAAAAAATATTTTACAAAACGTCAAAATTCTTAAATATGAAATTTCAAAAATCCAGAAATTGATTGTTAGGTAGTTATTTATGATTTATGAAAGGCATTGACAACATTATCGCCTATAAATCTCACTCAGTTGAAGAGATGATGTAAAAAAGGTTAAAATACATTCCAACATCTTATGGCTCGATTAAAAGGGAAATATTGAACCATTTTTAGAATATAAGCAATATAACCTCAAGCTTGTTGGATTCAACAGGTAAGTAAAATAAATTACTTCGTTTTCTACAAGTGGTAAGATGAATTTCATAATTAGCACAAATTGTTTTCTTTTAAATTATTGTTTTTCCTTAATTAAATGAGACACTTTATACGGTTTACCATTTAAATGTTTATTTTTATTTGTAGCTGTCATTGTGCAAAAGCCAATTAAATCTGAGCATAATTTTGCCTGATAACAAAATTATCCTGGAATCTGCTTCTCCAAAGCACTTTAACTATTTAAGGAACTGCCAAATACTGGAGAAATTACTGCAGTAAGCTTGCGCTTGGTGGATTCAGATGGTAGGGATAGATTAAATTTATTAAATATAAAAAAACTCAAGGTTGAGTCTTTGGTTTTCCCCACATTTAAAAACAGTGAAACCTCTTTCATGTTAAAAGAAAAATTCATTAAATTGTTCAGAATAGTTGAAATTTCAGTTCACACCCAACTATGCTTATTTTGTACTAATAACATATTTTATATACCTTTTTATGCTTTAAATGTATGAAATGCTTTTTCTAGGCGGTATGCAAGAGAACCATTAAGCAACAATAAAAATATACAAATTCAAAAGTCTTCTCAAAATCCCCCTAAAATCCTAATTGTTTTAGGTAACTACGAGTTATTTGCATCATTAGAGAAAGGTAGTAATAGCAAAGTTTACAGAATATGATAATTCTGTAAACTTTGGTAATAGTAATGCAATTAAATTAAATTTCTTCTGTAAATCCACGTTTGTCGAATTCTCTTGATGAGTAAACATTATTTATATATTAGGACACCTGTAGCTTGATTTTGGTAACATATTCTTTTTAAGTTCGCTATTAATACCATTTTCGAGAAAATGACACACTTATGTGCTACCAAAAGATCACAAACAATCCTTATTTCGGTATTTTCTTTCCTTATATTATTATAGAGTTCCAGTCCTCAGTTTACTATATTCTGCGAACTGAACGATTGTAACTGCTATTTACAGCTAGAAACAATTAGGATAATTCGAAAATATAAAACTTTTTTTGTTTTTAGTCGGTCTATCACAAAACACGAAAAGTCAGAAATTATTATGGAATTGCAGCTTTTGAAAAACCTGGATGATGTTGGTTTAAATATTTCCCGTTACATATAAATTTATTTTTTATCTAATTAATCTTGGCAAATTCACTAAAAATTATACAATGGTTGTATAATTTTACTTATTTTTCGCAATAATATACAATATTAAGTACCATTTTATTTTTCAGAGCTAAAAGATATCAGGTAACAATATATGATATTATGTCACAGGATATTAAATCCTCTATTAGAGCCATACGGTATTTATTGATTATCAGTAAAGTCATTAGAACAAAAAAAATAATAACGATTGAGTAAAATAGCTTTCAATGATTCTAAAAATTATATTTTATTAATTATACTGCAAACGTTATTATTTTGCATTTTAGAAGCAAAGTCTATGCTTGCTTCGAAAAACTAAAGTTGGAATCTGACTTAGTTATACAGGTTGTCCAAAAATTATAAAAATCTGAAATAACTAAAAAAGTATACTTATTTGTATAGTTTTTCAAATATTTTATAAAAAAATTTCAGAGGATTTCTGTTGTTTAGTAATTAACATATTCCTTCCCAAGCAACCTACTGTGGAAAAAAGTAAATTGTATAAAGTTGAGCTAAATTTTTCTAGACTCGGTATTAGAACCTGCTATATCTTTCATCCATAAAAATAAGGGTACTTTGCTCTGTGGGTAATTTTAAGTTTTTGGTTATCCCGTGTAACTAATTTACATTTCAATAATACTTTTCGAAGTTTCAAAACTTTTCTTATTTTATCAAAAACATATCCAAAAGAAACTAAAAATTCCAATCTTCAAAATGTTTTAATACATTTTTCATCATTTAGGATGCATTGATTAAGGCAGTGGAACAGCAGGTTCAATTTCTGCCTTTCATATACTGTTTATGGCACTTTTGATTCCCTCAATAATGTTTTCCCGGGTTGTTGGTAGCTTTTCGTAAATCTAACTTTTGATCATTCTCCTTCAATAAAAGTCCAAACAAGTTAAATCAGGAAATCCAGCCTACCAAGGAAATCCATTCCAACGATGCTGGGCGAGATATTTCTGGACACCATTATTCAAATGGGCGGGATCATCACACTGATATCACATGTTCATTCTAGTAGCGTCTTCTAGCAGTTCTGCTACACCGTTGTAATGAATAAATTGTCATAAATAGTATATGAAATCACAAATTGAAACTGCTGTTTCATTGACTCCCTAAAGGCTAAATCGACGGACGGACAAAAAACATTTTGAAGATTAAAATTTTTAGTTTTCTTCGTCATCTAGTTATTTATAAAGTGCTGTTTTTGTTATTTGCTTGTGTTTTCACGATACCTTTGACTGTTATGTAGTTGCTTTAACTTATTGGCCTCTAAACAGTCTCCAAACTTCAGTATTGACTGAGTTTGGACCAGCTTAGATAAAGTGTCAAGAGAGGCAAACCATAAGTAACAAATAATATTGCATTATTGCTAATTATAAATAATTTAATTAAGCTCTAAATAATAATCTGTCCAGTATTCAAAAATAATATTGTTTTCATAGTCCGTTCGACCACACCTAAGAGTTGTTTAACGCAGTCTTTAAGAAGATATCGGACTTTTCAAGATCTTATTTTTCGACGAAGAAAAAAAAAGTCCCAAAAAAATGTCCCGAGTAATTTTCTTTCGTTAAGATTATCGGAATGTCAGTTTTTTGTTTTCTGTTTCAAAATAGTTTATTTTTGTTTGTTGAAAAACTATAGAATTTCCAATAATCTTAACGAAAAAAACAACATATTTTTACTTATATTTTATTTTTTTTATTTTTATATTTCATTTCAGCATATATTAGGCAGTTGGCTAAATTTTAAAGAAAAATTTAAATTTTAAGAAAATTGAAAAAAAAAGATGTAATTGTTACAAACGGCGTCATCTGACCAATTTGTGAAAAACTAGGGAGTGTCACTCGATGCGAATACTAAAACAGCTTGAATTCTTTTAAATAAGCCTCATTCAATTCGGGTTCAGAAGATATATCGATTTAAAAGTTATATCTCGTTTTCGGAGTTTTTATAGAATTTTTTAAATTTATTGTTGACTCTAGCAACTACGCCCCGCAATATCTATATATTGTTTTGCAATGTTTGAGTCCCATTCAACATGTACAAAGTTTTTGGTATATATTCTGAACAGGATGGATTTACTTTTAGTCGAGTAATTAAAAGACGGTTTATGTGAATGTATGAATGAATTATCAGAACACTTATGCTAAAAAAATGGTCAGGATTCAATCAAAGATTAAAATGAGAGGTAGCCCCCAATATCGTGATAATTTTTCTAAAAAGCCAAATTACAGTTCATTTAACAAAGCAATAATAATGGGTTTTTATAGAGTTTTTTAGATTTATTATTCACTCTAGCAACTACGCCCGGTTGCGGTAAATTTGGAAACTTAAAAATATTTTCAATCATAGCTCTTAGCTACCTTTGTTATAATTTGTTTTCAATATGCTAACATGAAGGATTACCAAGATATGGATAGTGAATTAGTGAATACCCTTAACGGAACAGTCTATATATATATATATATATATATATATATATATATATATATATATATATATATATATATATATATAAGTTAATAGTAAAACAGAATTTTTCATATCTAGTCAAAGTTTGGCTCAGAGTGAACTCGTGAACTCACCTATATCCTGACTCGTTCATTCCAAGTCTCGTATGACATCTGGAACATTACTTCGGTAGGTTATTCCTAAGAAAAGAATAAACACCTGAACCAACCTCATCATTTTTAAATATAATTCATGAGGTTTATGTGTATAAGTAAGGAAAATTCCAAAAAAATAATTTTTAAAACTTAAAATTCGACTTTAAATTAAAAACCAGCAAATTGGTTTTACCTGGAACTTTACTCGTGAGGAATTATTTCTTCTACTAAGGAAAGTAAAACATGGCCCAGTTTGGTTGAGCACGTAATTGTTTCTTAATATGAACAATACTTAAACAAAATATGTTATCTTTCACTCCGTTAATTAATAGATGGAGTCATTATGAAAAAACTTTCGGTTAAAGTGCTTTACAAAATGGTTTAACGAATTACCCAAAATTTGCCTCCTAATGTATCCTTCCATTTATTAATGGAACGAAAGACAGTATATAATTTATATATGTCATCTATATACTTTTAAATAAATGCGTGTTGAACTAAACTGGGTCATGCTTCACTTTCCTTGATAAAATAAATGTTTCATAACAAGGGAAGTTTCTGGTAAAGCCAATTTACCGATATGTTATATTGTTTGTCAAACATTTTAATAAGCCTCAATTTGTTTACATTGGAATCGTTCCGATATTTTACCAGTTTCACCCTATGATCCACTTGATTTTTGGGCAAAATTTCAACTCAATTAATTGAGTAGTTTTTTTGCTCTGATTTTTTAAAAATTGTATTAGATCGCCTTTTTTCCGCAATATTGAACTCGTACCAAAATGTTTCCAATTTATTCCTATATCACATACGTTTTTTTGTGCAAAATTTTAAAACAACTGAATAAAATTTATTTACGCTGATTTATAATTTGACTTGATTTTTAAACAAAATATGAAGTCAATTGAAGAAGTAATTTTTTCAGACTGATTTTTGAACAGTTTGTTAAGTCCCCATTTTGTTAAGCCATATTAGTATCGTACGAAAATTTCACCACACTTGATTTTATGGGAAACATTTTAAGTACTTTTGTACATAAATATTTTAAGATTTTATTAGGCTACCATCTTGTTCAGCTATATTGCACTGATATCAAAATTTTACCAGTTCATTCTTGTACAGGACGAAAGCTTTTAAAACTGGATAGTTCTTGGGTCTAGACCGTGTCCAAATCGAATTATTTTCTTAGTTCATCCTTGTTTCAGACTTGATTTTGGTGCAAAATTTCAAATCAATGGAATAAGTAGTTTATGCAAACAAGTTTTTTTAAACTTTGTATTAGGCTATATTGGGTTCGTACCAAAATTTTACCAGTTCATCCCTATCTCACACTTATTTATTGTGAAAAATTTGAGGATATAGTTTTTTACACCGATTTTTTAAGCCTTTTATTGGGCGGCTATTTTGTTTAACCATTTTCGATTTTCATCAAAAGTTTACGGTTTTATTCCCATATGACTGTTAGTTTTTGGTTAATCGGGAAAGTAGATTTTTAGATATGCTGCGAGGAGACAGATAGATGGAAAGGTAAAAAATGTTTTCCCTCTTATGAGGAAAGTAAAAAGACAATTTGAAACAAGGTAAATTTAAACCTTGGCAAAAAAAAAAGTTTATACATCCTTAAACCAAAAAAGGAGAAAACAACTTGAGAATTGCTTCTGAACACAAAAGCAAAATTGTTATTATTAAAAATCATCATGAACTAAAAAAAATTCATTGCTTGTCTATGCGGCTATTATTCATTTTAATTTTAGAACATCTTCCAGTGAGGTTTTATGCATTCAACCAATGTTCACATTTTATTTTTTCTGCAGATAGAAGAGCTTTGCTTCGAGTTCTTTTTCACATCTTATTGGACTTTTCAATAATGTGTTGCCAAACAGGACCTTTCTTTCTACTACTTTTACTTAAAGAAAAAGTGAAAAACTATCCAAATAAAACTAAAAGACTATAATCACTGATGATTTTTGTTAAATTAGAAAATAAAACCAGTTCATCCCAACATCATCCTCATATTATATTAATCACAAACAATCGTGTTCTGATAAGAATTTTTACGAAAACTAAAGCCTATTTTATCATTATACGTCTATTACCTTTGCAATTGAATTTTACCAAAAACTCACAAATTTAAAACTGTTTGGCATCAAACTCTGCTTATGTTGACATATCTATGAAACGTTGATAGTTTTAATAGGAAACTACAAATATGCAAATTTCTTCTTTCATCCACCATCATTTTATTCCATCTTGAATTCGTATCAACAGTTCATCTCACGCCTATTCCGCGCCCTGTAGACAGGGCATGGAATGACTAAATAATGGCAACCACGGTTTAATGCAACCATATATTATTCTTAGGCCTTCGTGGTATGTCCAAACAAGAAAAAAATGTTTGTTTGTTTTTCTTCAAAAATTTGAGGTAAATTGAATAAGTAGTTTACTAGGCCATCATTTTTTTCCGCCTTATTGGATTTTTACCAAAATGTTAATTACCGTTAATTTTTGGCAAAAAATGATAATTATAAATAGGTTAGCTATGCCGCGAACTGACAAATAGGCAAAATAAGAAAACACGTTTTTTGGCATCTAGGAACGTGAAGATCTGAAAAAATCTCGGAGGATGATTTTATTCACAATTACAATACTTTCTTCTTACGAGGGAAGTGAAATTAGAAACTGCCATACAAGCATATTTGTTTTATATTTAAGTAATATATGCTTTCTTTACCAATTAGTAAGAGATGATACCTGAACGATGGATTCAGTACTAAGAGATTTACCATTTTGGTTTATTTTTAAGAGCCCTATACTACCTACATATTTTAGTTTTTTCATCTGACAGCCTTGGATCGAAAAAATAACAAGTTATTCTTCTATTGTTGTTTCCGAAATTTAAAATTCGGTTCTTCCGCGCATTCCTGCTGCCTTAAAACGTTTCCTATTTAAAATCACTATGTTACAAGTCCTGATTGTTTACTCGTATCCGAATCATATAAGTTTTCCACTGAAGGATTAAGCCGCGTTAGTCGACACAAAATAACTGTTTTTCATGATTACAGAAGGGCTCGCACTACAGTAGACAACTCGTTTTTTTTTGTGATGCGGGCCCTTAGGTTTTAGCCCAAGTAGCCTATGCGTAAATACGGTTCGAATAACTTTATAAATGTACTTCCTGAGGATGACACAGAATTTCACCAAATTAATCTAATTAAATTTCCCAATTATATTCAAAAATACATTTCCTTCGTGAAAATCCAAACGCTCGTTTTTCTCCGTAAGTTTTCGCAACGCAAGATCTGTTATTTCACGCGTTGAAGCGCATTTTCACCGATTTTCCCAAGTTATTCTGAAAATACGTTTTCCAGTTCTAGTCGGTGTGAACTTATGGTATTTTTAGAAGTATTTCTCTCGGTCTGAAGGATAGGTATTATGGTGGACTTAAAAATTAGGCCACGGGACTGTTTTTAACACTTTGCTACTCATTTTTCTCGCATTTTAACATTGATTAACACGTTTTTATGTTCCTTTTTAATCTGGTTAACATGGTCCTTCAGAAAATCGCGCTTATTTTATGATACACGCTCTTCTCTTGACTTTTTCCCTACGTAAGAAGGTGTGGTATTTTAATAACAGTGGAAAAGTAGTGAGTGTTTCATAGAAGATGCCTCTCTTTAAGAAAAAAGTGGAACGGAGAAAATCTCTCAGCAGGAAAGAAATTTCTTTAGTGAGATTAGAGAATTTTAGAAAAGAGGTTATTACAGACAACCATACTGTCCCTTTAGGTGAGTAATTTGCTTATTTCATGTAGTGTTCACTTGTCATATATAATAAATTGTAGTACTTAGTAGCTGTAGTGATGTTTTGCAAATGTTGTACAAATCACCATAAAACTCGTTGAGCGCAATATGTTTAGGACAGTTCGGAAAATAGATTTATTACAGAATTAAGAGATGTTTTACGTTACTTTTTCATATAAATTTTAATTGGTTGTTGGCAATATCTGAATGAACTTATTATTAATGTGATTATTTTGGTAGGTATAGATAGAGAAGTACAGATAATTTAACTTATAATATCCGAATTTATTTAAAATCAGACATTCTTAAAATTACATCATTCTTAAAATGTTCAAGAAAACCCACGAAATTTTACAAGCTAAGAATTTAGTAAGTACAACATAAAGTTTTAATGTTAACTTGAAGCCTATCAAACATTTTTAGAAAAACAATCCAGCTGAGAGTTTAACTGTTTTTTATTGTCGTGCCACTAACCATAAACAGTACTACGAAAAATAATATAAAAGAGCTGTACAATATTTTATGACTAAATAACATACTTTTCTTATATTAAGGTGTAATAATTATCAACTAAAAATTTTGAAGTAACTAATAGTAGTATATTATGAAATTTTATAAGATATAAACATAACTTCAAAAAGTTAAAGGTATACATAAATGTAATTCTTATATTTTAATTTTGTAGGAGTATTTTACCTTTCAGTAATGATTTAAGATATATTACTAAAAACCTCTTTTGCTAAAGTCTCAGTTAACTTTTAATGGAAGCTGTGACGAATATCTAAACTATATTTCGATTATTAACATCACCTTTTGACGTCAGTGGCACGTCACTGCTAGTAAACTAATAAACGCAACGTGTAAATTTGAAAATCGATTATTCGTATATGAAATAATCCCACATGTCTAAAAACAGTATATATTTTTAAATAATCTAGGAATTAGTTAAATTTAGTACAAATTAGATTAAAATGTATGTTTTCTGAGAATATCATTACAGCATGATTTAAATGGAAATGTTTATACTACATATTTCAATATTAGTAAAGTTCTATGCGAAGTTGGTGTGGTGTAAGTTATGATCTTATTCAGTTGTTTTCGAAATGTAGGCATGCGATAATTCGAAATTTCAGCTGAACTATGCAAGTTGAAAAGACACTTTGGTGACAACTTTACGTTTTTTAGTTTGGACCACAACTAACAGAGATTATCAAAATTACATCCGCTTGAAAGAGGGAAGTATTATAATTCTAATTTTAATAAAATTTGAAACACGAATGATATGCTCTTAAATTGAAGATATATGCTATATACACGGAAAATAAAGTAACAAAGCAATTTTTTAAATCGTGTATTGTAAATGTATGAAAGTGTTTACATTTTTTTCCTATCTAAGTGATTCTTTTACATGTAAATAAAACATATGTTGCCGAAAATCTAAGTATAAATACCGATATCTCTGAGAAAGATAAAACTATTGATCGAAATGAGGTACTACTTTAGGGAAGAACGTTTTCGAGAATGCGCGGAACGATTTTTATTCAACTGTCAGAATTGTTCATTTTGTGTGTGGTCGTGCGAGTATGATTCACTCACTTACAAAGTAATTAACGTATGATAATGAAATGTCGAAATATTGAATTAGTATAGTCGGAAAAAACTATGATAAAGTCTTTATTTGCGCGTATGCAGATCGACATATATATATATATATATATATATATATATATATATATATATATATATATATATATATATATATATATATATATATATATATATATATGTATATTTATATATATATATATATATATAAATATACACATATATATATATATATATATATATATATATATATATATATATGTGTATATTGGTGTATATTTCTTGATTTAAGGTCAATTTAAAAACTTTACACATATACTTTAAATCATATATTTGCCCATAAACATGATGTAGTCAGATAACGTTTCGACCGCACTTCGGTCTTTTTCAAATCTAAAAATGGAGAATGGCCTTGAATTTTAATTTAGTATTTTTACATTTAATATTTTGTCTTGTTAGTATTACCTTAGAACGTAAACTATTAAGGAAAGTACATTGATTTTTAATTTTATACAAATGGAAAGTGAATATTTTCCTTCTTACCTCAATACGTAGACTTATTCAAAACGGCACAAGATGTCACATTTCCACATATATACATACACATCAATACAATTAAAATACACATATTATGTTAAAACATTAAGACACAGTGGTTATTCCAGCATTGAAATATAAAATTTACTCAGGTTATTGACGTCCTTCTTATCGTTGATAGCATTTTTGTTTTTTTGTATTTTGACCATCTCAAAAAATTCTCTTTTTTTAGTTTGCGGTTCGGATTTTAAGATTTTGGTGTTACTATAATCAAAGGTATGTTTTTTTGAATTTTCGTGATTTGTTAGAGCCGTCGCGTTTTTTTTTGTCATACTTGTGACCCTTCAGTCGGTTTTCCAAGTATTGGCTAGTTTGGCCTATGTACACACTGTTGCAATCTTTGCAGGGTATTTCATAAATAACATTACTTTTTTTGTTTTTTGGGATTTTGGATTTTAATCTGGAAAAATTATTTGATAGTAGATTGGAAGCCTTGTGACAAGTTTGAATATTATATTGTTTAAATAATTTTTGAAGTGGTTGGGATAAGCCGTTTATAAAGGGTAAAGATATAAATTTTTTTGTGTTTGAAGTTTGATTATTGTGTCGTTCGAGTTATAAAATTTGTAGATTCTACTTTTAATGGTTTTATTTATAAGCTGTTCGGGATAATTATTTATTTTTAGAGCATTTCTGGCTTTTTCTAAGGCTTGTTTCCGGTATTCAGGATCTGAGAGCATGATGGCGCGATCTGATAAACCTACAATTACGGATTTTTTTTGGGAATTTGGGTGGTTCGATTTATAGTTTAAGTATCTAGAAGACCAAGTAGATTTTGTGTACCATTCATTTTTCATATTTTCGCCTATATGGTGTATTGTTAAATCTAAAAAGTTGATTCTGTTATTTTTTTCGACTTCAATTATTGTAAATTGTAAGCTTTTATGAAATTCGTTAAATGTAGTTAAAACATTATTTACTTGATTTGCTGGTATTGTAGTAATGCAATCATCAACATAACGGTAAAAAAATGGTATGTCAAAGTTTAGATTTTTTAAAACTTTTGTTTCCAGGTCTTCCATGACTATTTGTGCTACAACGCTTGATATGGAGGCACCCATTGCGCATCCCTCTGTTTGTTGATATAACTGATCTTCATATAAAAAATATGTGGAGTTAAGGGTTAATTCAACTGCTTTGATAAATTTCTCTTGTGGTATATCTGTATATTTTTTAATTTCTGACCACTTTTCTTTTATTACTTTTATTGCAAGTGGTATGGGTACGTTAGTATATAAGGATATCACGTCTAACGAGATTAGCAGATAGTTTTTTGGAATTTTTATATTTTTTATTTTTTGTTTAAATTGAAATGAATCTTTTATATAATAGTTGTTTTTGTATATAATATTACTGAGGATACCTTTTAAGTAATTTGATAGAGGGGTGTATGGGGATTGTATGCAAGAAACTATTGGACGCAATGGAATATCTTTTTTATGAAGTTTTGGTAATCCGTATATTTTTGGTGGCACGGCGTTTCGAATTTTGAGGTTTTTAGCAGTATTTGGAGAGATAAATTGTTTTTTTCCCAAAAATCAATTAGTTCGTTATTTTTTTTTGGTATTGGTTTGTGGGGTCCGATTTAATTTTTTTGTATGTTTTTGTATCATCCAATAAGGAATTAATTTTTTTGGAATACTCTGTTGCATGTATTATTACGGTTTTGTTAGATTTATCGGCTCTAAGTATTTTAATTTCAGGGTTTTCTTTTAAGAATTTTTTAGTTTTCGTTATTTTTGAAGAAAAATTATTATTGTTGTTTTTATGAGCTTTAAGTTTGTTTTTAAAATTAGTAATTATATTGCAAGTTTTTGCCCTGATTTGATTTTTTCTTCCATTTTTAAATTGTATATACCTGTTTCTATATTACATATTATGTTTTCTGTTGGTAATTGTTTTTCGTTATTTATTTCTACCGCAAAATTGGGACCTAAGCTGAGTACATCTGTTGCAAAATCCGGAATACGTTTATCTGTTAAATTTTGAATCCATGTTGTTGTTGTGATTTGAGCTGAGGGCCTTTGTTTGTGATTAGGTTAATAATTTTATTTTTAGTTTTTTCTTTTATATTTTGAAAATGTTTTTCAATATTTGTCGATGTTTGATGCATGAATTTATTAATTATTTTTTCCGGCAAACATTCTATTAATTGATCTTTAAGTCTATCTAATTCTCGATTGAGTTCCCTAATATGAAGGGTAGTTTCAGTTATTAGTAAGTTAATCACATTTAAGTGAAATTTTGGTAAAATATATTTTGTAAATTTACGTTCTAAGTTTACATTTTTGAATTTGATATGTGCTGTTTTAAAGTTTAAAAAGGTTGGTGTTATTTGTTCTGATTTACACCGTAGTAGAAAAATTCTTCTATTTTTTTGATTGGACAGCTTTCTTGATAAGTTTTCATCAATTTTTAAATTAATTACGGCGTCTCTTCCCAATGAATCTTCGATTGTGTTGTAGGTTAGTATTTCTTCATCCATACTGATATAAATTTTATTGGTTTGATTTTTCTTTGACCAGTTTGAGTATATATTTTTATTTAAATTTTCTTGATTTAAGGTCAATTTAAAAACTTTACACATATACTTTAAATCATATATTTGCCCATAAACATGATGTAGTCAGATAACGTTTCGACCGCACTTCGGTCTTTTTCAAATCTAAAAATGGAGAAGGGCGTAGAATTTTAATTTAATATTTTTACATTTAATATTTTATCTTGTTAGTATTACCTTAGAACGTAAACTATTAAGGAAAGTACATTTATTTTTAATTTTATACAAATGGAAAGTGAATATTTTCCTTCTTACCTCAATACGTAGACTTACTCAAAACGGCACAAGATGTCACGTTTCCACATATATACATACACATCAATACAATTAAAATACACATATAATGTTAAAACATTAAGACACAGTGGTTATTCCAGTATTGAAATATAAAATTTACTCAGGTTATTGACGTCCTTCTTATCGTTGATAGCATTTTTGTTTTTTTGTATTTTGACCATCTCAAAAAATTCTCTTTTTTTAGTTTGCGGTTCGGATTTTAAGATTTTGGTGTTACTATAATCAAAGGTATGTTTTTTTGAATTTTCGTGATTTGTTAGAGTCGTCGCGTTTTTTTTGTCATACTTGTGACCCTTCAGTCGGTTTTCCAAGTATTGGCTAGTTTGGCCTATGTACACACTGTTGCAATCTTTGCAGGGTATTTCATAAATACCATTACTTTTTTTGTTTTTTGGGATTTTGGATTTTAATCTGGAAAAATTATTTGATAGTAGATTGGAAGCCTTGTGACAAGTTTGAATATTATATTGTTTAAATAATTTTTGAAGTGGTTGGGATAAGCCGTTTATAAAGGGTAAAGATATAAATTTTTTTGTGTTTGAAGTCTGATTATTTTTTGTGTCGTTCGAGTTATAAAATTTGTGGATTCTACTTTTAATGGTTTTATTTATAAGCTGTTCGGGATAATTATTTATTTTTAGAGCATTTCTGGCTTTTTCTAAGGCTTGTTTCCGGTATTCAGGATCTGAGAGCATGATGGCGCGATCTGTTAAACCTACAATTACGGATTTTTTTTGGGAATTTGGGTGGTTCGATTTATAGTTTAAGTATCTAGAAGACCAAGTAGATTTTGTGTACCATTCACTTTTCATATTTTCGCCTATATGGTGTATTGTTAAATCTAAAAAGTTGATTCTGTTATTTTTTTCGACTTCAATTGTAAATTGTAAGCTTTATGGAATTCGTTAAATGTAGTTAAAACATTATTTACTTGATTTGCTGGTATTATAGTAATGCAATCATCAACATAACGGTAAAAAAATGGTATGTCAAAGTTTAGATTTTTTAAAACTTTTGTTTCCAGGTCTTCCATGACTATTTGTGCTACAACGCTTGATATGGAGGCACCCATTGCGCATCCCTCTGTTTGTTGATATAACTGATCTTCATATAAAAAATATGTGGAGTTAAGGGTTAATTCACCTGCTTTGATAAATTCCTCTTGTGGTATATCTGTATATTTTTTAATTTCTGACCACTTTTCTTTTATTACTTTTATTGCAAGTGGTATGGGTACGTTAGTATATAAGGATATCACGTCTAACGAGATTAGCAGATAGTTTTTTGGAATTTTTATATTTTTTATTTTTTGTTTAAATTGAAATGAATCTTTTATATAATAGTTGTTTTTGTATATAATATTACTGAGGATACCTTTTAAGTAATTTGATAGAGGGGTGTATGGGGATTGTATGCAAGAAACTATTGGACGCAATGGAGTATCTTTTTTATGAAGTTTTGGTAATCCGTATATTTTTGGTGGCACGGCGTTTCGAATTTTGAGGGTTTTAGCAGTATTTGGAGAGATAAATTGTTTTTTTCCCAAAAATCAATTAGTTCGTTATTTTTTTTTTGGTATTGGTTTGTGGGGTCCGATTTAATTTTTTTGTATGTTTTTGTATCATCCAATAAGGAATTAATTTTTTTGTAATACTCTGTTGCATGCATTATTACGGTTGTGTTAGATTTATCGGCTCTAAGTATTTTAATTTCAGGGTTTTCTTTTAAGAATTTTTTAGTTTTCGTTATTTTTGAAGAAAAATTATTACTGTTGTTTTTATGAGCTTTAAGTTTGTTTTTAAAATTAGTAATTATATTGCAAGTTTTTGCCCTGATTTGATCTTTTTCTTCCATTTTTAAATCTAACAAAACCGTAATAATGCATGCAACAGAGTATTCCAAAAAAATGAATTCCTTATTGGATGATACAAAAACATACAAAAAAATTAAATCGGTCCCCACAAACCAATACCAAACTATCTGCTAATCTCGTTAGACGTGATATCCTTATATACTAACGTACCCATACCACTTGCAATAAAAGTAATAAAAGAAAAGTGGCCAGAAATTAAAAAATATACAGATATACCACAAGAGGAATTTATCAAAGCAGTTGAATTAACCCTTAACTCCACATATTTTTTATATGAAGATCAGTTATATCAACAAACAGAGTGATGCGCAATGGGTGCCTCCATATCAAGCGTTGTAGCACAAATAGTCATGGAAGACCTGGAAACAAAAGTTTTAAAAAATCTAAACTTTGACATACCATTTTTTTACCGTTATGTTGATGATTGCATTACTACAATACCAGCAAATCAAGTAAATAATGTTTTAACTACATTTAACCAATTTCATAAAAGCTTACAATTTACAATTGAAGTCGAAAAAAATAACAGAGTCAACTTTTTAGATTTAACAATACACCATATAGGCGAAAATATGAAAACTGAATGGTACACAAAATCTACTTGGTCTTCTAGATACTTAAACTATAAATCGAACCACCCAAATTCCCAAAAAAAATCCGTAATTGTAGGTTTAGCAGATCGCGCCATCATGCTCTCAGATCCTGAATACCGGAAACAAGCCTTAGAAAAAGCCAGAAATGCTCTAAAAATAAATAATTATCCCGAACAGCTTATAAATAAAACCATTAAAAGTAGAATCCACAAATTTTATAACTCGAACGACACAAAAAATAATCAGACTTCAAACACAAAAAAATTTATATCTTTACCCTTTATAAACGGCTTATCCCAACCACTTCAAAAATTATTTAAACAATATAATATTCAAACTTGTCACAAGGCTTCCAATCTACTATCAAATAATTTTCCAGATTAAAATCCAAAATCCCAAAAAACAAAAAAAGTAATGTTATTTATGAAATACCCTGCAAAGATTGCAACAGTGTGTACATAGGCCAAACTAGCCAATACTTGGAAAACCGACTGAAGGGTCACAAGTATGACAAAAAAAAACGCGACGGCTCTAACAAATCACGAAAATTCAAAAAAACATACCTTTGATTATAGTAACACCAAAATCTTAAAATCCGAACCGCAAACTAAAAAAAGAGAATTTTTTGAGATGGTCAAAATACAAAAAAACAAAAATGCTATCAACGATAAGAAGGACGTCAATAACCTGAGTAAATTTTATATTTCAATACTGGAATAACCACTGTGTCTTAATGTTTTAACATAATATGTGTATTTTAATTGTATTGATGGGTATGTATATATGTGGAAATGTGACATCTTGTGCCGTTTTGAATAAGTCTACGTATTGAGGTAAGAAGGAAAATATTCACTTTCCATTTGTATAAAATTAAAAATAAATGTACTTTCCTTAATAGTTTACGTTCTAAGGTAATACTAACAAGATAAAATATTAAATGTAAAAATACTAAATTAAAATTCTACGCCTTTCTCCATTTTTAGATTTGAAAAAGACCGAAGTGCGGTCGAAACGTTATCTGACTACATCATGTTTATGGGCAAATATATGATTTAAAGTATATGTGTAAAGTTTTTAAATTGACCTTAAATCAAGTATGTGTATATTTATATATATATATATATATATATATATATATATATATATATATATGTATATACATATTACCAAACAACCTAATGCAGAACATAATTACTTGATAAAGAGGGTAGTAATAAATCCTTTTATCAGGGAAAAGTGATTTTAATATTAACGTTCGTTTTAATAACTTTTTCTTCACCCTTTGAAATATTTGCAGAGCTTCAAATCTCAAGGTTCCCTAAAGAGGGTAGTAATAAATCCTTTTATCAGGGAAAAGTGATTTTAATATTAACGTTCGTTTTAATAACTTTTTCTTCACCCTTTGAAATATTTGCAGAGCTTCAAATCTCAAGGTTCCCTAGATATAATATCAAATCAGTTTTCAAGTTGAAAACACTTTAAAACACAATACAAATGACAGAAATGATTGTAACTATGCATGGAAACTAAGACATCTCTTGATATAAGCATTAAAGAACACCGAAAGCATGTAGAGAAGGGATAATGAAAATTAGAATAACGGCCATAGAATCCAATGCCAAATCAGTAACTCAAATTCATCACAAAGATCAACATTGGAAGAAAATTAAATATACAGAAGCTTTAAACCAGGGTTTAACCAGGTCCAGTTTTAATATTTCAGATGTTTTGAGATGGAGACCCCTTACGCTCTCTTTAACGACTATCAGTCACCACATCACACGACTCCACTATACAGTGTGTTCGGAATTTGAGGCTAATGGTGCCTGGGGACAGTTTCTAACTATTCCGATTTTTTGAGAGGAAAAAATAAGATTTACGTTTCCAAATAGACGTTCCTTAAAAAATATAACTGTGGAACTCCGTTTCCGAAGCGTCAGATTTTACTTTGAACTAAACCGCAAAAACTTTGCGCAGAAATGCTTTAGAAATGTTTCTACAGATTTAAAAATGTTTAAGAAATAAAAAGGCATATTTAAAAAATGCTTTTTTTTCTAAACATTAATGCCATTAAGCTTGTAAAAAATTATCATGAACCTAAATGAAAGAGGATGCAAGTCCAATAAGTGAATTTGAATCCCAAAGTTTTGGAGAAATACCATATGCGGGGAGTTTATACGGGCAATAGTCTGGACTTCCCGATGAGATTTGATGGATTTTTTCCAAGTTATAGATAAAAAGGGTAAAGTAAGGACCTTTTTTTTGGTATTTGCAGATAACCCTATGGCTCAGGAGGGAGCCAGTTTTACTTATAGCTAAAATAAAGTAATGACCTTTTTTTGGTTGTTCATATTAGTTACGCTCAATTAGGTAAAAAACAAACACCGAAGACTTTTTTTTGCTTGTTGACAATTTCCATGGTCTCAATACCCCCCCATCCCAAAAGCAATGCTTATATACGCCACTGCAGAACGGTGTATCTTACCCACACTACTAGGAAATCGCCGATTAATTAGATTTAATTTATGTTATAACTTTTAGACTGAACATAGGGAAGGTATATATTTTTAAAATTTCCAATTAATTACAAATATAGAGAATGTTCCATTTAAAATATCAAAATTATTACTCATTTTTTTCCTTTACTTTGTAACTGTCACTTGTTTATTTTTAACAGTTTCTGGCATTTCAAATAAATCCCCAAAATTGTTTGTTAATTTTTTCTCAACACTATACAGAGTAGGTCGAAAAGTGAACCATGATTTCTTAATCGTACAAACGAGTTCATAAGTATAAGCTCACGACCGATAATGTCCTAACAACACAAGTAAATCTGAATTAAGAGAAGATTACGCGAAAAACCATCTCCGCTTGGACCTAGTTCTAACAAGATATAAGCATGTTTATTCCACGTAAGAAACCAACAGTCTAAGGGTCGTTGCGAATTAATAACACTAAAATGAACATATTTAGCACAAAATCAACCACCCAACCAAAAAATAATAGTCGACCGTACTCTTAGTTTCAAGAAGCACAGTCGAAATAACAATAATCGACATATAATGAGGAGCAAACCAGGGGTTAGTCTAACATTCAGATATTGCTCTAAGGAAACTGCTCGTCAAAAAAAGAAGGCAAAAGGTTTTTTTGACATGATATTTATAAATGAAGTCGTTCCGACGTTCCTTGACCGATATGAATAAGCTGTTTGGATTTTAAATGCCTGTTTCAGGTTGAATCAGGAGCGGGGGATGTTTTTCTGAAAATTATTAACAGGACAGGGTGGTAAAGAAGGTATTATAAAAAATTAAAAATTTCAACAAATTTCCTTAAAGGTTTTCCTCGATATTCTGTATTGATATTTTGAAGCCTAAGTCAATATTTTGAATCGTTTTTAGCAGTTTTTTGTTTACAACTGTCTGAAAAACAACTAATCTTAGGTAAAAATGATAAAATGTGCAAATTTACAATTAGATTATTCCACATTTCTATTGTTAATAATAAGTTTGTTTATTTTAGCAAAATAATTTTTAAATGGGACTTTTTAATTTATACAGAGTGTTCCAAAATGGGGGTTCGATCTAAGTAAGGTTATATGTAGATGTAAAATTATCAAACATTTAATTCATTCCATTAAAGATTTTACTTTGGTATATATACGTATGGTACTATAATATACAAAGTGTGATTCTATGCATTGCACAACAAGTATCTTGTGCACACACAGTAGTGTGTGTGTCTAACCAGTAAATTTTATATTCCATGGGAAATTTCTTTAATAATTGTCTTTTGTAAAATTTCAGTTAGTAGAAAGTTTTTGCTTGAAAATCAATGCAAAATGACAAATAAAGTTAGTCACTTACTGTCAAATTTAACATTTTTTTTTCAAAAAATGGCAGAAAACAGCATTCCTTCTTAAAATTTAGAAAAATGGTAAAGGGCGTTTTAACTTGTTTTTTTCAGTTAGGTAACAGAATTTGCTCAAATCTGAATCAAACTGTCTGCAGTTTTATTAATAAAATCGTTGGAGGATGCATTTAGTCAATTGTTTCCATACGCTATTTTATAGTCAAAGGGGCGTGTCAACCAAAATTCGATTATGCAAATTTACAATTCAAAATTTACCAGTTTCAGTATCGTTAACGTGTTTTACTAGTGCAGTTAGAATTTGTAATTGTTTCCAGAGGTTAATATGGGTTAATAAATGTTAATATAGCCGCAACAGAAAAATATATACATCGGGGGATAGCCGCAAATTATCTTTGGTAAAAGTCTGCGGTAGCTAATCTCATCTTCCGGCTTCCTCAACACACTTGGCAACATTGCGCGTTAATTTCTCGGATGGATGCAGGCTTTTCAAAACCTGGAGGGGGGGGCTTGAAAGGTGCCGTATCTTGTTCGATCTATTGCGTAGCTAAAATGATCTATTCATTTACATACTTACTTAGATCGAACCCTCTTTTGGAAGGCTCTCAATAAGTTAAAAGATCCAATTTAAAATTTATTAAAAAAAAAAAACCAAACGAACAATAAAAATGTGTCATAATTTAATTACAAATTTGCATATTTCATCATTTTTGCCTAAGATCAGCTGTTTTTCAGAAAAAAGGCCCTTTTCGTTACAAAGACTAGACAAAAACTGCCAAAAACGTTTCTCAATATTGACTTCAAAATACCAATACCGAATAAAACCTTTTTTTACTTTGTTGAAAATTTATTTTTTTTACATTACCTTCTTTACCACCCTGTACATCGTTGACAAAAATTACTTCAGAAAAACATTCCCCGCCCTTGACCCTTCATGAAACAAAAATATTACGAAAAAACTACTTAACCGATTTATCTGAAAGTATTACGTAGAAATTTTGATACGAATCCAAGAAGGGCGCAATAAATAGGGGGCCTGGTGATATTATTACTAAAAAACCATTTCAATCGAAATAAAATGTTTCCAATCGTGAAAAAAATTTCCCTCCAAGGTTTTACATAACTTCAAGTTTTAGCGTTTTTAGATAACCAAAAACATATTTTCTCAATTACGCCGGTCTGTCAGTCAGTGTGTCAATTTAAGACATAGTGTTATGTTTTAATATTTTTATTACTCGCCGAATGCCACCACTGTTATGATTTAATATTTTTATTACTCGCCGAATGCCACCACTGTTATGATTTAATAATTTTAGTATTTTGTATTAGCACTGGTAGTAAATGTAAACACTTCAACTTGTTTCAAATCTCTCTATTATCTTCTTACTTCTAACAAATCTTTACTCTTACTGTCTCTACTGACTTAATTCTACTGACAATATAGTACTGACATAATGACTGACCTGCTCTATACTGACTACCTAGAACTTATTTTTATATGAATTCCCTAATTTGAGATGCAGTGGCGTATCTGTAAAATTGATTAAAAAAGGTGTCTATAAAAGTAATTTGGGGAGTATTTGCTACGCCACTGCTTACTGTACTACAATGGTTTCTTTTAATGTTTTTATAGCTGAACCTTCCCAAGCTTTATCGACATAGTGTAAATGAGTTTATGATAGGTTTTTCCGGGTATAATAATATTTGGGGCGGAAGAACGTGCATAAAATAGAATTTGAAGTAGAATTTAAAATACATATTGTTTACTTAGAATTTCCCTTGCAATAAACGACCATTAAAGCAGCTTTTGTCGGAAGGTTCCGCCGAAATATAATGTATGTCTAAATATTGCATTTACGTGTCAAACTATCTCTAGACTAATGAATATATAATACATAAAATGACTATTAAATAATGGGGTCACAACACCTCCCCCCTAAATGAGAGATTTTATAATAATGAAATTGTTAGAAAATTTCGTTCCTGAGTTAAAATATAAATTATGTATACATCCTTGTAATTGATACTAATATTTAACAAAAGTATTATGTTCGAAATGATTTTACAAAATTTGCTATGAACTATGTTCTTATTCTATATTATACTAACCTATATAATATTGAAAACTGTTTTTTTTATAATAATTAGGCATTCTAAATCTACTTAGATTCTACTAAAGAAATTTATTACTTATAATAAAACATACTATTATTACTTATCTAATTGATCGTCTTGAGGACGTGTGACCAATAGCTCTGCGAGGCGTGTATGATATACCTGGTTGATCGTCCTCAGGGTGATCATCATTATTAATTCTATTAGAAGTTTCACTAGTATACTGAGCTATATATCTATTACTTCTCGGGGATGGTTCAATGGTTTGATTTACCCTTACGCAAATATTTGGTATTATTCCACAACAGGAAGTTTTTCTTATACATTTTGAATATATTTTGTAAACAATAAATAATAATACAACAACAGATACAATGTAAGCTAAAACAGAACCAGAAATATTATATGTTGACAAAAAATTATTTTTTTCAAGATTTTCTGTTAGCTTTTCTATGTCGTCTAGTTTATGGCTAGCGATGTTCAGTTCAGGAATGTGCTTTGAAAGAGTCTTATAATTTTCGTTTATTAAAATTTCTGTCAGGTTAATGTTATTATTTTTTATTTTTTCACAACAGTCCTCACTAATTTCTAATGGCGGAACAAACTCACTAAATATTTTCGACTGAAAGGCATTACCGTGAGGCACGAGCATCGTTGAAACACTATACGCTTTACACTGTTTTCCTATGGTGACACTGCCGCAATTTTTTAAAATAACGTCTACTGGTTTATTTTGATTAATACATGAAATGGTTAATGATTCAGGGCAAGGCACTGCAAACAGCCAAGTATTAGTTGTAAGTAACTGAATAAAGATACCTCTATTAGAATTTAATATATGTTTTTCGCATACTTTGTTTTTTTGACAAGATTCACATTTTTTTTATAAATCTTTTTACGTCTTTTTTCATGCCTCTCCAGGTATAAAATTGGGATAATTTTTTATGTGTACGGGCAATTCCTTGATGACCGCCTAAAGGAGAGTTGTGGAATTCTTCTAATAAGGTTTAATTTTCAGATTCACAGGGTTTTATTAAATTATTATTGTAAACTGTTATATCTACATTAGAGTTTTTAAAAATATATCTTATCATGGGATAAATAATTTCCCATTTTACTAACGGGTTGTAATGATATTTAATAAATGACAATTTAAGTTTTTTGTTACTTACAAGATTTTTTAACTTTAGTAGACAAGACCATATATTTTCATAATTTGTGTCATTTAACATATTTTCATTTTCATCATTGAGTAAAAATATATTACAGTCGTTGTTTTGGTACTGAGAGACGGAAGGTATTTTTAAATCGTTTTGAACGTTGTATGATGCAAGAAATTGTTTAATCTGATTATTTTGTTCCAAAATATTAAATTGCTCTTTGTTAAAATATTTGGGAAAAAATAATATTATAGGATCTGAATTATTTCTCTGAAATAAATTAGCGTTGTTTTCTTTTAATTTTGTGTTAATAACAATATGTGTTTGCAGATAATTTAAAAATTTTTGATAATCTGTTATCATGTCAGCGTTTACCGTTTTAATCATTCTACTTAAGGCATCAGCATTTGTATTTAACTTTCCGGCCTTATAAATAATTTCGAAATTGTATACTTCCAATTTTAACCTAAATCTTGTAAGACGCGACCCAGGGTCTTTTATGTTAAATACATAAAGTAAAGGTTTATGATCCGTAACTATCTTAAAATTTGTTCCAAAAACATATGGTCGAAAATGTCTAACTGCCCAAATAATTGCCGCTAATTCTTTCTCTGTCGTTGAGTAGTTTTGTTCGGCTTTATTAAGAGTTCTACTAGCATAAGCTATAGGTCGATCATTATTAACTTTTCCTTGTGATAAAATTGCACCAATCGCATAATTACTTGCGTCGGTAGTTATAATGAATTCTTTTGAAAAATCTGGGTACTGTAGTACAGGAGGAGAAGTAATGTTATTTTTAAGCGTTTGAAATGAAATATCACAAGCATGGTCCCATTTAAATTCCGTATCTTTCTTGAGCAATTTGGTAAGAGGTTTTGAAATTTTCGCAAAATCCTTTATAAATTTTCGATAATATCCGACAAGCCCTAAAAATGATTTTACCTCTTTTTGATTTACTGGTTGAGGAAACTGTAAAACACATTCTACTTTTGAAGGATCAGGTTTGATGCCATAATCTGTTATAATGTGACCTAGATACAAACATTCTTTTCTTAAAAATTCACATTTTAATGGTTGAAGCTTTAAATTATGCTCCCGAAACCGTTCAAATACCTCAATTAACCTTTCGTTATGTTCTTTTAAATTATTAGCATAAATTACGACATCATCTAAATAAATAAAACATTTTATGCCACTAAGACCGCTTAAGACCGCATTCATTAACCTCTGAAAGGTTGCCGGAGCTCCTTTTAGGCCAAAAGGCATCCTATTGTAAACAAAATGCCCCGTAGAAGTACTAAAAGCTGTCTTATTTTTATCATTTTCGTCCATTTGAACCTGATGAAATCCATTGTCTAAATCTAAAGTTGTAAAATAATGCGATTTTCCTAATTGGTCTAAAATATCTGTAATATTAGGTAATGGAAATGCATCCCCTGCAGTTATTTCATTAATTTTTCTAAAATCTACGACCACGCGAAATTTAGGTAAACCTGATGAATCAGTTTTTTAGGAACTACTAATAAGGGACTATTCCAAGGACTGTAAGACGGAGAAATTATTCCATCCTTTAACATTGCATCGGTTTGTTCTTTTATAACCTCCCGATGTTGAAAAGGTAATCTATAGGGTTTAATATTAATAGGTCCCTTAGTAAGGCCTGTAGAAGTTTTATGTTTTATTGTGTTTGTACAAGAGAGTTTATCACCTTCTAAATAAAAAATATCGATAAAATTTTCACAAATTTCTAGAAGTGAGTTAGTTTCCTCGACATTTAATCCTTCTAAGCTGAGAGAATGTTTTATTTTTCTAAACGTTCAAAGTAATTTATATTCGTGTTATTTTCAATATTATTATTATGACTAAGCTCTATAATGTCAAATTCACCTTTAGTGATAGGTTGTACGTTAACTCTGGGTAACGCAATTGTTAAGGGTTCATTAGATATATTTAAAATACTAATTAAACATTTATGATTATGTACTTTGGTCAAAGAAGAACCTATATAGAGATTTTCAGCAAGTTGTTTCGATTTTACGATACCTTCAGTACCTGAAACGTTGGCCAAAGCATAAGTTATCATTTCACATCTTGGGGGTATAGTCGTTAAAGTCTCTGAAGGCAAAATCTTAAAGCAATTGTCCTCAAAATAAACAGTTTCTTCTTCATAATTAATTTTAGTTTTATATTTTTGCAAAAAATCGCGGCCTAAAATTACGTCATTTTTTATAGGAATGCTATCTGGTACGATATGAAAAGGATGAATTAATATTTTATTATCTTTTAATTGGATTGTTACATTATATAGACCTTTCGTAAAAACCTGTTCTTTACTTATACCTTTTAGCTCAATAATACAGTTTTGATCTAGCTTTGAATACTCTTGTAAAATCGACTCCTTTAATAAACAAACATCAGCTCCTGTATCTAACAAAATTTGCAATTCTGACTTTTTAGTGCCCAATGAAGTTATTTCAATTATATCTAACTGTTTACAATTATTAGAGAATAATACTGACTTAGGAGACATATTATTTGAATTATTACGAGTTGGTTTGATTTTAATATGTTCTAGTGGATTCTTATTATTTGAACAGCTACTGTTTATACTGATTGAACTTTTTACGAAGCGCTTGGCGGGCTGTTCACAACCAAGGCTTCGTTGTCGTTTCCCGAAAATTCTTGGACAGATGTAGTTGGTTGTGGAGGAGAAATACTAAGATTGTGTTGGAGGCTACTGGGGGGTAGAGACGTTATAGTTTGTATTTGATGAGAATTATTGACAGGTTCATTATTATAGTTAGGACGGTATCGTCGCTGTTGTTGAGGTATCTCTGACAGCATTTGAGGTCTGTTTGAACTACGATGATTGGTATAATTTTGACGATAATTGTTCCCATTATAATTATTGTTAAAATTTCGTGAATTTATATTTTGATTGTAGTTATGATTATCGTTTCCCCTGTAAGAAAAATTACTTCTAGCATTAATAGGTTGTTCCCCGTTATAATTTTGCCCATTTGAAGAATTTGCGTTAAAATGTTGTTGTGGACTGAAGCTTTGATAATTAGGATTATTAAAATTATTTCTTCCCATATTTTGTTCATATTGTATAAGTTGCCTACATTGAGAAGTTATATGATTATTTTTATGACAGAACATACACAAAAGTTTAGGATTTTGGTTATTAAAATTTCTATTTCCCTGACCCACAAAACCTACATTTTTAAAATTTGAATTTTTTGCTCTAACGTTGTTTTCGAGTTCCATTTCGATTGCTAATGATAATGCCCTGTCTAAATCTGTTGTGTTTTCAGCAATTACTCGAATTTGTATTTTTTCATCATTTAGCCCTTGTCTAAACGTGTTTACTAAAATTGACTCTAAATTTTCTATTACTACCTTAGCAGAATTATGTTCATAATTTAAATGACAAGTTTCTTTATATTTATTATGCAGGTATCTTAATCTATCTCCACATTCTGTAACGGTTTCCCTAAAGTTTTGTTTTATATTCATTATTTGAGTTAAAAAATGAGAAGGCGGTCTTTTATCCGTAAACTGTTCTAAAAGAAAATCTCTAATTTCGTCCCAATTTAAAAATTCTTTATATTGTGTCACCTCTTGAGCTTTACCTTTTAATTTAGTACCAAAAATTAATTTAGCTAATTTATTTTTTTCATTTTCTTTCACAATATGCATTACTGCGTCACAGTTTTTTAGAAAAAATTGAAGAGAATTTCCATCGCTGTAGCCGTCAAATGAATTTATTAAATTTAATACATCAATTGCATCTTTTCCTTAAGCCATTTTTTTGTTTGTTCAAATTATAAAGATTAAATACTAATAAAAATTTTGGGTAAAAATTTAAATATAGATAAGTTATAAGGTCGATTATTCAATTACTTTTTCAACACACAACGTATTTGCAGTACCTTTCACAAAATAAATATATCTATATAATTTCAAAAATGCATAACATATAAAAAAAAACAAATAGTGTCACCACAACAGGAAAATAAAAGAAAAAACTTACAGCTTCATCCTTAGTTAGCTGGAACGTAAGGCGAATTTCCTTGTTTTCTTTCTTCTTCTCGAAACTTGTTGCGTACTGGGCGCTCCTCCAAGTCTGTTGAAACTTCCTGTCTTTGGTATACCGATGTGGTTTAACTGGTGTGATTCCTGCTGCGCTTCAGAAAACACGGGGTAGTATATCCAGATCCGCTGCCACCAATGTTATGTTTTAATGTTTTTATTACTCGCCGAATGCCACCACTGTTATGATTTAATATTTTTATTACTCGCCGAATGCCACCACTGTTATGATTTAATAATTTTAGTATTTTGTATTAGCACTGGTAGTAAATGTAAACACTTCAACTTGTTTCAAATCTCTCTATTATCTTCTGTACAAGAGGGACACTTCTTACTTCTAAAAAATCTTTACTCTTACTGTCTCTACTGACTTAATTCTACTGACAATATAGTTCTGACATAATGACTGACCTGCTCTATACTGACTACCTAGAACTTATTTTTATATGAATTCCCTAATTTGAGATGCAGTGGCGTATCTGTAAAAATGATTAAAAAAGGTGTCTATAAAAGTAATTTGGGGAGTATTTGCTACGCCACTGCTTACTGTACTACAATGGTTTCTTTTAATGTTTTTATAGCTGAACCTTCCCAAGCTTTATCGACATAGTGTAAATGAGTTTATGATAGGTTTTTTCGGGTATAATAATATTTGGGGCGGAAGAACGTGCATAAAATAGAATTTGAAGTAGAATTTAAAATACATATTGTTTACTTAGAATTTCCCTTGCAATAAACGACCATTAAAGCAGCTTTTGTCGGAAGGTTCCGCCGAAATATAATGTATGTCTAAATATTGCATTTACGTGTCAAACTATCTCTAGACTAATGAATATAATACTTAAGACTATTCACAAATAAAATGACTATTAAATAATGGGGTCACAACAATAGCCAAAAAACTACTTACCTGATTGACTTCAAATTTTGGTCAAAAATTAAAGATATTATAAGGGTTACTTGCATTTTGGTAAATATCAAATATGGCGGAATAACCTCAGATTGTGTGTGAAGTGTTACATAGAGATGAACTGGTAATATTTTGGATGATTTCGAGATGCGGGCCTAATAAAATAATCAAAAAAATCAGTCTGAAAAAGCTATTTATTAGATTAATTTCAAATTTTGTGCAAGCGTTATGCGTGATATAGAGATAAACTAGTAAAATTGTGGTACCAAAAGTTTTTTTTGTTCAACTTCAAATTTTTCACGGAAATTAAATGTGATGTATATGTGTTACTAAATGACTATGTGCGGAACTTAATTTGATCACACTTTACTATTCCTAAATAAAAGAAAACATTCATAACGAGGGAAGTTCCGCGTAAAGAAAATTTACAGATTTGTTTTTGCCTAAGAACAATTATTAAAAAAACTTATCCAAGATAAAATATATTAAATATCTGTTAATTTTATCTTAAACTTAATTCAAAAGCAAACAAGTGATGAATTTTCTTGTAACTTCCACGTAATGCATTTTTAAAAAGTAGCACGTGTTGTTATCTTAACTACGATAAAAGTCATTAATAACCAGGAAGCCGTTTTGTACTCAATCAGACTTTGCTACATACTTTGGTTTGAATAATTTGTTAAAAGTATGAGGCTGCGGAAACCGAAATGCATAACATTAAAAATAACTCACTGGACTGATGCCTAATGATATCGACATTATCTTTCTTATATAATAAATTTTGTATTAGAGGTCACCTATAAAACCCATTTCTAGTGTTCAGACCTGATTTATGTTATAATCCATGTTAATAATATTAAACATATTGCATACGGTAAAATGACAATTTATTTTACTTTTAAGTTTTATGTGTATTTGCATTTCGCCGGGATTCATACAGGTGGATTTAACCAAGTAAATTTGACATGAAGGCAAAATTAAATAAAACTGGAATTTATGTATTTTGGAAATAGCAATTCCCAGTCAGGGCAGTGACAACAGATTAGGCAACTTAGACTGCGCCTATAGGCAACTAATTTATGTACCTTATAATCTATTAAAAATATATAATAATTGTTTTAATACGCAAACAAGTTATGCGCTCCGTCGTATTTCCTTACATTACATCTGCCACTCAGTGGGGAAAGATTATTTGTACAAGCTAGAGCTTAGTAAAAACTTTTAAAGATTGAGATCGACTACTAGTCAGAAGAGGTTATCTAACCTATCAATTATTTCAAATGAATGTGCTGTTCAAACAAATCTTATTATTTTTGTCTTCATCAGCATAGTTAACTAGTTGAGAGGCTAGTACAACTCGCACCAAACTTAAAAAACAAAACCACACAAGAGACACCGACATTTCTAGTTACCAAGAGAACATCTAAAATCTGCGCCAGACTTAATACTCTGATACAACGGAGCAACATAAAGGTGCATTAACCTGTCCAGTTAAAAGTTAAATATGTCCACTAAAGATGAAATTTTAGGGATAAATACTCAGATTCAAGATCATGTATCTGTGAACCGCGTTTGTTCACAAATTGATACATTTATCCCACCTGGATGTTATTCCCCTTGAGAATATCACTTGTGCAAATTACACCGGTAATTTACCATGGCAACTAATCAAATTAATAAGTGAAAATGTATCTGTCAAACAAATTTAGCCGTCAAATTTTGATTGACAAGTTTTGTTTAAAATAAACTGAAAGTGTGCCATTTTACCCCTTTTTTTGGTAATTACAGGTAACAAAAAACAAATCGAAATAAAATTCTAAAACAAACGTGAAATGTGTGACAAAAAAGCTAGCTTTAGAGACTTCCACAAAATTAACAGTACGACTGAAAATAGTATTCTAATAAACACAGTAAAGTCGAAGCTGTCAATATGGATGCAGTTTTCACTATTTTGCTAAAAACAAACTAAAAGGAATTTACGCAGATTGAGCCTTTAATATGAGGAAAACGAATAGAGATGATTTCAAAGAGTCAGTAATCAAGACAATTTGGAACAATACGGCAAAACAAGTTCAACAATATTACTTTAAGAAATGAAACATAATATTTGATTCTCTTAAAGAGACAAGATATGAGTAATCCCGAAAAGCTCGCGATTCTAAACGTCGTATTCTACAAGGAAATGATGAGAAAAGCAAAGAAAGATCAGCATCTTCTCACATGATGACTACATAAAAATACTCGGCTTCTGGAAAGAAGATAACTCAGAAGGTCTTTAAAGAACATTTTATCATATTGCTGCTGTTGAATTAGCCTGGCGTGGCGGTGAAGCATCAAATTGCCTTATTTCCCATAACAAAAAGGAAAAGTACAACGACGGATCATTTACAGGTAAGCAATATAGTTTTTGCTACTACTTTCCGCTGTGGAATTGGATTTGGACGTAAAGAAAATCAGCCAAATCAGGGATTAATTAACAACAATTAATCAAAATAACAAGACATTCCAACAGAATTCAATAAAACCGTATCTATCCATGGATAACCAACACCACTTACAAATGAGAAAATATCTTCGCAAAAGGAGCATCGAAGAAGACGGGAGCGAAAAAAAAAACGCCTCGAGTCGCCCCAAAGGACAGCGTCTCGCCAAATCATTTTCCTCGTTAACTTGATGTCAAATGTATCTAACGAAATAAATAATGAAAATACTCTCAATCTGTATCAAAACTGTACAATTTATATTAATTGCGTTTGTTATTAAACGGTGTAAATTAATAAATTCTTGATTTGTTAGTAAGTCACTTATTTTGTTAGTTGTATTATGTTATTCGTACATATCATCAGAAAAAATCCCTGGCCCTACGGGATGCTTTTATAAAAAACTTTCACAAGTTTTCGGAAATGTTTTATGCACTTCTGATATTTCTACCCCTTTGTTTCATAATTTACAATACAGAATTCCTAACGACATACAATTTTAGCTTCCTGGATTATATGATATACAAAAAAGTAATATACAAAAGTTCTAGTATTTTTCCTTTATTATCTTTTAGAAATATTAAAATTAACAAAGTGATCCAAGAAGGATCTTAAAATGTAAAACAAGAAAAAGCATACAACTTTGCGTTTAAAGTTTTCCTATAATTAAAGTTGTAGTTAGGTGTGAAAATATAAACCAAAGCCCGGTTGTTCGACACGCAATTAAATAATTTACAAAATATCATTTTGCAGTTGTTTGATAATTGTGTGAGATAATTGTTTGACATTCATTTTTCCGAAAAGTTTAAACTCTTTCTGGACTACCTGTTCTAAGAAGAGTGGTGCTTACTGAAGCAGCTGCTGCCAAATATAAAGCAATTAAAATATTAAAAAGTGCAAATATATTTTCTTCTAAGTGAAGAAGTTTCGTTTCGACAGCAACTCAAACACAAATGATATTTATTTAATTATACAAGAAAATATTGGAAATTGTTAGTAGATTTTAAAAATAAAATATATACACGGTGCCTGGCCAAATAATAAAAAAAATAAATCGCCTAACTTTGTATTTTTTTTTTCAATTTTTCTGAGATAAGGTAGCGTCTCAATATAAATGGGCCACTCGGAATTTCTTCTTTAATTTTTAAATTGTTTTAATAAATGTAAAATATTTAGAAATATTTGTGAGACAAAACAATTCTTCTTCCGTTTAAAAATTAACCTTCATATAAAATATCGAGAGGAAACGAGATTCTCACCTCGTCTTGACACCTTTATTATCGTCTTGTCTCGAGTGTCGAGATTGAAGTGTGCCGAGACGAGACGAGAATACACATTTTTGTTTCGTCTGGCGGCATCAGTAGTGTCTACGGTTGACCAAATTTCATTGTTCTATTGAAAGTTATTTTCCTACTTTTAAAGTTGTGGCCGCGTTAATTTTTTCCCTACTTTTAAATTAATTGCTCTTGGGTTATGAGTTTCGCCAAAGATGGCTTTATGCTGTTCCTTGGTATCTAAAAGAGTATTAAGTCCGGAGAAGTGAAGATTTCGGACGTTTGAAAATTTTGTTTGATCTGAAAATAAAATATAAGAGTAAATTGAACTTAAAGTTTTGATATATGTTTTTATTCATAGCAATAGGTTCTTTTTAATTTCTATCATTTAAAAAAAAAATGTTTTGGTGTTATTAGTTTCCACGAATAATATATTAGTTTCTTGAAAATTACACATGTGGCCTATATCAATTATTCTGATAGTGCGAAAGATCTTTTGTTAAATATTGCATTACTTTTCTGTATAAAATGTATATTGCTAAATTTTTGTGTAGTTTGTCCAATCTATTCATTATTGCAATTATTGCAAGGATTACAATAGAGGCAAACAGATTTGTTTGAAACACGATCTTGATCTTTTAGCTTAATATAAAGTGTTCTTAGTTTCTTTTTATGCTATAAGTTTTATTTTACTTACGTCATTTCAGGACTTTAAAAGTTATCGAATGTTCACCATAAGTTAAAATATCGCCATATTAGTTTGTCTGTGTTTCAAACCATAAAATGAATACGAATTATATGTGAATTTCCTTAATTTCGTTAGCCAAAATTGAGAAACATCGTCCTGCTACTCTAACAATCTATTGTATGAGCATATCGCAGACAGAAAATTATAAATCGAAACCTATAAAATAATAGAATGTATGTCAAGTCACCATTATTTCTACTTGTGCTAAAACTTTTATTCAAATAATTAACAAAATAGTTTTTTGCAAAAATCTTATGTGGTTTTTCCTAAAGACATCTTATATTCTAAAGTAATCCTACTGATTATTATTGTTTTTCTTTAATTGCGTTTCAGTATGTAATCTTCTCTTCTCTCCCCTCTCCCTCTCTCTCCTTCTTATTTCACCTATTTTCTATTGCGATTTCCATAAATCTCTTCATCTATGTCATGATATTATAATCAGTACCATCTGTTATTTTGGGTCAATATTCGAGCAAGACTGGCCTTGGCAATTATTACATACAATATGCAACTGACAACATATTCAGACTTTTTTACAGCTATAAATTATAAATACAACTCTTCTTGCAATAAAAAAACATATTAAGAAGTTTTTCTGGATCAGGGGGGAGTAAAGTTTGAATTAGGTCCAAACCGATATGAGATAACACCATACTTCTGCAAAATTGACGGATTACCAGTTAATTTCGAGATCACATCCATAGGATAAATTACTTGCATTTTTACGAAAGTATTTTTAGTTCGGATAGTTTTAATTATCGAAGATTACATATTGTTTAGATCATTTTAGTGGATCACCTAAATATTGAGCGTTGTTTATATTTTTGATTTTGTTAGTTTAGATAATCATTTAATTCTTTTGAATATGCATTAAGAACATTAATATAGTACGAAAGCTTTCCCGGCTAGAGTCAATTAAGAAATCTGTAGGGATTTCCACACATAATGTCGTACGTAGCCTGCGTCTCTGTTTAAATTTTCATGAGGCTTGATAATTTCAATAAACTCTTTAATCTTCCTTTTATAACATCTTAAGACTGTTGCAAGAACCTTGGTAGCCTTAACATTAATTATGTGTCCTGTTATATGCTGGTGTTTAGTGACTGGGGACTAAACAATTTGTTTTTACTTCCCTTGTAAAAGGGAAGCTTGGACTGTAATCGTGAAAAAATCACTCTCCGAATTTTTTTCAGATCTTTACGTTTCAGGGTCCCTAGATGACGAAAAACATGTTTTCTCAATTCCGTCGGTCTGTCTGTCTGTCTCTCTGTCTGTCTATTCGCGGCGTAGCTAAAAATCTACTTACTCTATTGACTTGAAATTTTTGGTAAAAATCCAATATGGCGAAACAAAATGTCGGCTTAGTGAAATGTTATTTAAAAATTTTAAATAACATTTCACTAATTTAAATGTATCTCACAATTTGCAAAAACATCAAGTATTATGTTGGAATCAACTGATAACATTTTGGTACGAATCCAAGATGGCGGAACAAAATAGCGGCTTAATAAAATATTTAAAAATTCGTCCTGAAAAAACTGCTTAATGGTTTGATTTCAAATTGTGTGCCTTAACCATACCACATAATTGTGGTATAGGTATCAACTAGTAAAATCGTGGTACTAATTCAAGATGGCCGGTCAAAATGGCGACCAAATAAAATGTTTTTGAGCTTGAAAAAGTTACCCTCTCACTTTTACTCATCTTTATTTGATTGACTTCAAATTTTGGTAAAAAATTAAGGCTCATATGGGAATGGCCTGGTAAGATTTTGATAAAAATCCAATATGGCGAAACAAAATGGTGGCCTAGTGAAATGTTAAAAAAGTTATTATCAAAAAACTACTTATCCAATTTATCTGAAATTTTGCAAAAAAAACATAAAGTATTATGTTGGAATAAACTGGTAACATTTTGGTACGAATCCAGGACGGTGGAACAAAATGGCGGCTTAATAAAATATTTAAAAATTCAGCCTGAATAACAACTTAATGAATTGATTTTAAATTGTGTGCGATAGCTAACTGTGGTATAGAGGTCAACTAGTAGAACTTTGGTACTAATTCAAGATGGCGGAACAAAATGGCGGCCAAATAAAATGTTTGTAATCGTGAAAAAAATCACTCTCTCAGGTTTTATATATCTTCACGTTTTAGCGTCTCTAGATGACAAAAATATGTTTCATTAATTCCGTCGGTCCGTCTGTCGATCTGTCTGTCAGTTCGTGGCACAGGACTAACCCGATTGACTTCAAATTTTGATAAAAAATTAAGAGTCATATGGGGATGATCTGGTAATATTTTGGTAAAAATCGAGTACGGCAAAAACAAAATGGCGACCTAGTGAAATGTTAAGAAAAAATATTATGAAAAAGCTACTTGTCGAATTTATTTCAAATCAAATTTATTCAAACATCAAATATTATGTTGGAATCAACTGTTAAAATTTTGGTACGGATCCAAAATGGCGGCACAAAATAAAAAATAAGAAACTGCTTAATGATTGCAAATTGTGTGCCATAACTAATTGTGGTATAATGCTGAACTAGTAAAACTAGTTACTAATTCAAGATAGCGGCCAAATAAAAATTTTGTAATCGTGAAAAATTCACCCTCTAGATTTTACATATATTCACGTTTTAGCGTCCCTAGATGCCAAAAAAACATGTTTTATCAATTCCGCCGGTCCGTCTGTCGGTCTGTCTGTCTGTTCGCGACATAGTTTAAATACTACTTACCCGATTGACTTCAAATTTTAACCAAAAATTAAGGGTCATATGAGGATGATCTGGAAATATTTTGGTAAAAATCTAATATGGCTGAACAATGTTAAAATAATTTTGTTGGAGTGGTGTATTATTTGGAGTTAAGATCCAGTAAAAAAAAGTATTTTTTTTAAATTGTCGGAAGTTAATTTGCGCATCCTCAGGACACATATAGATCCTATATCCTGCAGGAAACCCATATGATCAGTCTACCTACTCACTTGTTCTGCAGATATTACCTAGATATTAAGTTTCTAAATGGTTTTCGTTAACAAACTTCTTGTTCTTATGTTACAGTGGTGTATTATTTGGGGTTAGGGTCCAGTAAAAAAACAAAAGTCTATTTTTAAATAGTCGACGTTTCGCACTTTATTGTTGCATCCTCAAGACACGTAGTTTCTATATCCTGCATGATCCCCATATTATCAGTCTTTACTTACTCCGTTCATCCGCAGATATTTCCCAGATATTATGTGTCTGTGGTTTTCGTTAACGATCTTCTTATGGTTATGTTAGAGTGGTGTATTATTTGGGGTTAGGGTCCAGTAAAGAAACAAAGGACATTTTTAAATCGTCAACGTTTCGCAACTTTATTGTTGCATCCTCAGGACACATAGATTCTATATCCTGCATGAACCCCATATCAGTTTTTACCTACTATGTTGGTCCACAGATATTTTCCAGATATTAAGTTTTTAAATGGTTTTCGTAGACTATCTTCTGATTGTTAGAGTGGTGTATTATTTGAAGTTAGGAAATATCTGCAGACCAACGGAGTGGCTAAAGACTGATAATATGGGTTTCAGATTAAGATGGCGAAACAAAATGGCGGCCAAATAAATAAAATTTAAAATCAATGTAAAAAATCTTGTTCAGTTGATTTTGCAGAAAAATTAGATGTGAAAATGGCATAAACTGGTGCGAATTCAATATGACGTAGCAAAATGGTGGTATGTGTCAAAAATGTAAAAACTACTTATTAAATTTATTTTATTATGTCCAAAAGTCAAGTGTGGCATAGGTAGAAAGAAAATGGTAAAATATTGGTAGGAATCCAATATGATGGAACAAATAAAAATGAAAAGGCAGTATATGTAACACATATACTGTCACATACTGTGACTATGTACTGAACCATGTTGGGTCACACGTCTCTATTCCTAACAAATGGAAAAAAATCTTAACCAAGGAAGTTCCGGCTAAAGAAATTTACCGATTTTTTACTTATACATTCTTCATGCTCCTTAAGTCTAGTAGAGACATTCCGTCAAGTTTCATATGCATACGCTCTACCGCAAACAATGAATTTTATAAACTCCTACTGATTGCAAAGAAATTACATCTTTCGGCCACCTTAAGCATTGCCTAATTTTTTTGAATGCAATAAAAATTGTGCGCAGAATTCTAGTTTAATTTTGTTTGTAGTACCCTATATAAAATGTAAAACTGCATTACTCGATGCTTGACTATCGAATACTGGTTGTTGAAATCTGGGATCCAGCGCAATATCCGCTTGATTTTAAAGCTTCAGCATTGACTTTATACATTAAACATATATTAAAACTTCGTGATGATACTCTTTGCATTTCCTCTGTACAATTATTTCGTTTTGTCCATTTGCAAGTACTATTCCCATTTTTAATTATGCACTAAAAATGCGTCCAAACGCGATGGATATTCTCGTTTTGGCATGTTGAAACGAAATGCAACTGGATAAAAACAACCAGAGGCATTTTTGCTAATAAGCGAGCTCTCTCTTCAACTAAATTTGATCATCCATACAAAACTGAAAAAACGGATTATGGATTTTTCAGGTAATCCACGATTGGTCGAGACGGGGGAATATTGGATATATATCGTGATATATGTCAATGGATATATATCATGGTCTATATCACGATACATACATATATATATATATATATATATATATATATATATATATATATATATATATATATATATATATATATATGTATATATAAATATATATATATATATATATATATATATATATATATATATATATGAAAAAAGTTAGGGATAATGAAAAAAGGGTTATTTTTGCAAACAAAATATATTATTTATAGTTGGAATAATTAAAAATTTGCCTTTATAGCCTGAAATGATTTTATTTCAAAAATTATTTCATGATAATAATATGAAATAAAATTGACTACTGAATAAGATACAGGGTGAGCATAAACTGCCTGCAATTTTTAAACCGCATATCGGTAACTTTGCCTGATTCTTTAAAAACATTTTGATTTTTGGAAGATCAACGTGTCGTTAATATGAAAAGAAGTTATTGATGTTAGAAAAACATCTCTTTTACAAACTTATTCATGGTAGGTAGTAATAAAGAAAATTTATAAATTTATTCAACAAAACTAAAAAATGGGATCAACTTAATGGAAAAAAGAAAAACATAAAAAACTAATATTCTATATGAAGACCGTTGTTTTCTATCACTGCTTGAATACGTCTAGGTATACTCCTTATGCAATTTTCAATAGCGTCTTGAGGTAGCTGATCCCGTATAACAGGTAAAATGTGTCGAAATTCCTGTAGAGTGTTCGGTGGGCAATGGTGTGAACGAATGGCTCTTTACAGAAAATCCCAGACAATTTCTATAGCATTAAGATCTGGTGATCTTGCTGGCAATCTTAAATGATCAATCTGGTTCTCCTGGATTTGATCAAGTACAATCCTAGCTCTATGCGGGTGAGCGTTGTCATCCAGAAATGTAAAATTAGGTTTAAAATTGTAATTGTGTTCTTCAACGATATTATTTATGATGTCGTTTCGATAAATCTCACCATTCATGGTACCGTCGCATAGGTACATATAAGTACGACTACCGGAAAAAATCGCACCCCAAACCATTATTCCTCCACCTCCGTCGAACGCGTCTTCCAGTGTATCACTATGCAAGCACACTTTGGTTTCATCCGTGAACATGACATTATTCCATTCTTCATTCCAACCGATTCTTTCTCGACACCAGGCTAAGCGATTCCGACTGTGCTCCATAATAAGAGGGACAGAGCGACAAGGTCTTCTTGCCCTTAAATTGACCGCATGTAAGCGTTTTTGATAGTTCTATAACTAACCTGAACTCCACTGGCTCTTCTTAAATCACGGGCTATTTCCGAAGCTGGTCTAGTCATATTTCTGCTGTTAAAGTAACGAAACGGTCCTGCATTCTGTTGGTAGATCTTCGCGGTCTTCCAGGGCTAGGTCTTTTAGACACAGAACCTGTTTCTTGTAATCGTTTATTTAATATACTGATCACACTTTGTAAAACATGAACTGCATTTGCAACATCTGCTTAACTCATTTCAGCTTATAGCATACCAATGGCTCTATTAGCGTTGTCTATCGGTAAGTGCCTTCGAACCATTTCGCACAATATAAAAACACTTCTCTGAGTATTATTACTAATGACATCTGTGACGACATTTCAAGCCGGGATACTTCAAATTTCAAAGCATTCTAGAAGTCCCGTTTTTATGGACATAATAGAAATACGGGTAAAACATCACCTTATACTAGTATTGCTGTATTTTCTTTAAAAACAAAGATACGTTGTTCATCCAAAAATCAAAACGTTTTAAAAGAATTAGGCTTCAAAGTTACCGATATACAATTTAAAAATTGCAGGCAATTTATGCTACAGGGTGTTTAAGAAATAAAAAACATATCCTTGACTTCACACTGTATCTTATTCAGTAGTAAATTTTATTTTGTATTACTATCATGAAATCAGTTTTGAAATCATATATATGTATATATATATATATATATATATATATATATATATATATATATATATATATATATATATATATATATATATATATATATATATATAAATAATTGATATATTTTCTTCGATTCCTGGCAGTGTTATACATACGCAGTGGAATCTGTACGACAGTTGTGTTGTGGGTAAAGGAACCGATTGTCTTTTTTTTTTGTGAGATTCAGCCAAATTAATATTTCGGTATTTTATACTTTATTTATACTGCACGTATGAAGTATAGAGACCATTTGAGTGAAACTTTGATTTTCAGTTTTCGAATTTGCGAAATGTCATGAACTATCATTTGTATATGATAAAAAATAAGATACTTATCTTTTTTGTAGAGAATATTATAGCGAAAATCTTTCTAATAACAATAATTGCGGTATCATGAAATAAATTATGATGTAAAGTAAATAAAGTAAAAAAAAGCCCAACCAAAGATAACCAAAAGCCCAGATAATTAAAACACGATTATACACAAATATATAAACAAAATTCATGAAGTATTTTTTTAACTGAATAATGATACTAACATATGATACCCTAGTCCCAAATTTTGAAACGTTTTATGCTTACCCTTTAAAGTTTTTTTTTGTCAGTATTTATTCATAATATCTGCCCTATTTTGAAAATTTTATAGTAAACAAATCTTAATCTAAAATCAGTTTTCACAAACATGTATTAATTATATAATGACCAATTAATGATTTTGGCGGGCACTGAAACAACCTTCCATTTAATTTTAAAAAATTTAAAGTAAAAATAAATATGAATTAATTTAGATAGTGGTCTTAATGTAATAAATTCAATGTAATTAATTTAAAGGAAATTCTGGACGGCTATCTGTTAATGTTCATCACTCGTCTTGTTTATTTTAACATAAAAAAGTTTGGGATTGCTGAAATTTGAAATATTGTTTGCAATAACTGATTATTTGGCTTTCTGGCTTAGTGATTCGTAAAATAACTTTATAATTTGCTTGTTCAGTTTGCATATCTGATAATTTAGTTACTTGCCTATGCCAGCATCACGTTTACTACCGACTATTCAAAGACTGATTCTCAGAAAAGAATACTTAGAGAGCAAAAAAGTAATTTACAATTATAATGAATATAGACGCGACGCACGTATCGAGGGCCACCCACTCTCCTTGGCAAACTCGTCTAATGATCCTTTTTACTTTATATTAGTATAAATATCGTTGTGAATTAACATTAGATATTGATATGTCTGTAGTTATTAATATCTTAAGTACAATGTTTCCATTTATTTTAGTGCAGATTTTTTTCTGCAATATTACAGTTTGATAAATTGAATTTTCGTTGCATGTTAGATTGTCGTTCCGATATAACAAAAACGAAACTACTAAGACTGTTCCTGAAACATATAATGGCATTGGACGTGAATAAGTATTACAACATATATAGGCCTCCATAAAGTGACTCTGAACATATACGAGTATTCTCAAATCACATCCTAGTACGGAGCAGCCAGTAAAGTATTTAAACACATAGCCCTGGGCCTCGGTCAATGGAAGCTTTCTCAACGCTCTGATAGGCTGTAGCCCAACGGTGGTGCATTTTGACAAAGCTGACTATAAGCATTTCAACTATAACCGGTACCGATCCACCTAAATGTTATTGGCGGAACCATCTGTTGTAAAAAATGTCTACTACATATTTGTGATATATGGCTTTAACAATACGCCTCGACGTTGTTTAAAAAATTACAAGAATACGAGACCAAAAATTAAAACATAACTAAAAGTAATTGGCATCAGAAAAAGAATACAACATGAAGATTGACACTCCGACATTTTAGGATTAAGCTGCGCTGTTTTAAAAACGGAAATGTTCCTAATTAAAACTACATAATGGGTAATTAAACATTATATTTTTGCTAACTTTCGTTATGTAGCCCATATATGTGCAACAGATTAAGAGAAAACCTACTGTATGCTATACCTCCTACAATTGACAACTCAGAAAGTGTATTTTGTTTAAAGGCTATAGCATTACCAGTGGCCGAGTATGGGGGGCGGACACGGGACATCTTTTCTTTTTCCTCAGCCATTTTCCACCCACTTCACAGGTAAAATGCATGATTCGTATACTTTCCGTTTGAGGTTCAGGGGGATTTTTGAATCTTTAAGTATATGTCCCAATCTTCCGAAAACAGCCTAACCGAGTCCTACCCTCCTTGCTATTTTTGAGGTCTGGTTCTCCTTTCCAATCTTTACTCTATAACATTTTCCAGAGTATGGTTGTGACTTGAATTTGATCTTCACTCATCACTTTTGTTTTTGACAGATTCATTTCCAATCCTACTTTTCTCGATGTTTGATGTAGTTCTTCCAACAATGTGGTTAATTCTGCAGCGTCGCTACTAATGAGCACTATGTCATCTGCAAAACGAGTGGTTTAGCAAAGTTCTATCAATGTTGTTTACTACTTGGTTCTGGGATGACAGCCTTTTAAAAATATTCTCAAGTGCCAAAGTGAAAAGTTTCGGAGAAATAGTATCTCTTGTCGGACGCCTCTTTGGATAGGAATCTTATCGGTAATGGTGTCATCGTCGATCCTGACTTGTAGTGTAGTGTTCTTGTAAATATACTTGATAAGATTGGGGTATCTAGAGTCAATTCTAGCATCACTCATGGCCTGAAGAAGCGGTCATATTTCGAGAGAGTCAAATGCTTTTTGGAAGTCCACAAAAGCAAGATGGAGGGGGAAATTATACCCTGTACACTTTTCAATGGGTATGCGTAAGGTTTGGAGATGGTCAGCAGTACTCAATCCCTGCTTGCCCAACTGGTTGGTAAAAGTCTAGTTTGTCAACCGGTTTTTTATCACCTTGGTGAATAGTTTGTAAAGGTGAGACAGAAGACTAATTGGTCGATAGTTTTCGATACTATCAACATCACCATTTTTGAATAGTAAGATAACTTCGGAGTTTTGCCGAGAACTGGGGATTTTCCCTTCATGAACCCATTTGTTGAATACAATTTTAATAGACTAATATAGTGTATCTAAAGTCAATTGAGACAACATAAAAACTAAATATCCGTCAACAGTGGGCGATTTCTTTGTGAAGCATGGGCGGCGTGATAGAAATTTAAACTTGCTTTTGTAAACCGATTAACTGAATAAAAATAAATTTATTTGATATACGTGGTGTAGTAAACTGAGCGTACCCCAAATTTTCCGCTGTCTCAATTTGCTTTAGATACACTTTAACTGTTCATCTCCTGTTTTTAACATCTCGTTTGTGATTCTATCTTCACCTGGGAGTTTTCGGTTTTTACAATGGTTTAAGGCATTTCGTATCTCTATTTTTGTGATCTTGGGGATATCTTCAGAACCTACATTTTGGACGACTTTCTCATAATTTTGGGGTTCTGGAATTCCGCCACCTGAGGATGCGCCCTCTAGGGGTTACAGGTTCCCCCGAGAATTGAAATGAGACAAATGATTAAAAAACAGATCACTGCGAAAGAAATAGAACAACATTTTATGCCACTAAAGTATACCACATACCACGAAATGGCACCTCACTATGAAAAATATAAACCTCAGTTGCACTTGCCCCACTGTGCCCCCCCGGCTTTGCTACTGGTTAAAGGTCTATAAAAAACGTTCATACACTAGTACGTCACTGATATATGTAATTAGACCCTAAAGTAGGAATATTTGCCTTAGTTCCTCATAATCTTATATACATCCCGCCCTTGTTATTTAGGATTTTTTTATATTAAGAATTTCAAAACAAAAACATTTTGGCAAAGATCTGATTACTAAAACAAGTAAAACAAATAAGTGATATTTACCTAAACTAATATCTTTCTAGTTTGCCTTTCTTATCTTTTGTAGGCCACATTAATTTCAAAGTGAGATATATTGGGAATATTATTTCCCCATTTTTTACTGTCGCAATATGGGGAGAGTGTGGCTTATTAGACCCACGTGATCAATCCCATTAGACCCTTGAAATATTGGTTAAGCTGTCAAAATAAGTGATCATACCGCCGTTATAAAGAAATTATCTCATGGATTTATAATGTTTTGTAGGTATTTTCTAACCTGTGTTAAATCACAGTTCCGGTTACAAATAATAGATTTCTCGACGATCTCGATTAGTGAAGCCTTCTTGCTAAGGTAACTTGGAATTTTGTCATCAGACTCGCACAATTTTTAAAATGCAGTGTGTACATGCACATTGTACTAGCCGCGCGCGAGCTGTCCCAACTTAGATGCAGAATGATCACGACTTGTTTGGTCTGTTACATAAAGACAGAATGGAGAGCTGGTCTCTTAAAACGTTTAAAATGTAGATACTAAGACGGATGCTCAAAATACCTTGAACCGATAGAGCAAGAATTGGAAACATTATTCAGAGAACTGGATTCGCAGATCGTGAACTATTTGCCAATATCAAATCGAGAAAAACTTGCGATCTTGAACTTCGAGGTGAAAGACACATCATCCAGCGTCTTATTCCGAAAGAAAAAATCCAGGGAAAAGGGGGCATTTGACGAAAGAAGTTGCCGGGTTACGAGTCATCCGACAATGAACAGTAGTCCATGATTGGCAAGCAGATGATATAAACAGATAATCTGCACTGCTTACGGCATTGCAAGAAGATAACAGTTAAAGCATTCAAGTTTTCAGCACAAAATTTCAAATTTATGTAATATTTTCCACACACTTTCGATTTCTGCAAAAGCAGAAAAACTTCTAGAGTACAATTTTATGTGCGTCACTGTTTGGCTATATTTCAGTCATAACCTAAGTTTTTCTTACACTACACATAGACACATTAATAAACCAAGAGGTTTATATATAATGAAAGCAAAGTATTTTTGTCGCCAATGAATGAAGTTAGTGAGTTGGGATAGGTGAGTGTTTGACGTCAACCACTAGTATAAAAACTAAAAATATTTTTTGGCAAAAATGTCAGCTAGTAACAAAACTTATTCGTTTTTCAAGTTTTTTTTTTAATGATGTTATGAAAACGTTATTGCGATCCACTGGAGCAGAACGTGGAAACTTATTTCAAATTTTATTTCTGGTGTCTAGTTTAGGTGACTACTTGTATTCATTATTTGAAAGAAATCCAAGAAGAAAAAACATTTTATAATATTAAGACGCGAAAATGTTATAATTTATTATTATTATTATAGTTTCTGCCCTACGGGATTCGTTCATCATCAATATGTATATATATATATATATATATATATATATATATATATATATATATATATATATTTATTAATCTTTTTGTGCGAACAACTAAGGTATAAATCAAGGTGGCTGTGACAGTTTCGTGAAATAACGCCATACCTGGGAATGCCATTTATGACTTTCAAAAGTAATCAAATTATTTGTTTTAAATAAGTGTGTGTTTTTTCGTGAGGCTACTTCTTAATTTTTAAAATGGATATGTCTCCGACTGATGCTGCCAAAGCAATTGCTATAATCCAAGATGGACGATCACAGTATTACGTGGCAAGAGTTTTAAATGTCATAAGAAGTAAAGTACAAAGGGCTGCAAATCGGTTTAATCAGCATGGAGAGTACAGCAGAAGAACTGACTGTGGTAGGAAGAGATGTACGAATGAATGATGTACGTTTTATTACCCTAAGTGTTTTACGTGACCGAAGAGTAACTTCTGTGGAGGTTAAAAACAGATTGGAGTACGTATGGCAGGTCCAAGTAAGTAAAAGAACGATAAGAAGGAGGTTGTTTGATAGTGGATTACATGCAAGGAGACCTGCAACTGCTCCCGAGTTGCTGAGAAATCATAGGGTTGAACGGCTTAAATTTGATAGGGAACATCAAAATTGGGGCCCTGATGAATGGAAAAAGGTCCTATTCACCGACGAATCCAGATTTTGTTTAAAATCACCGGATGGTCGTGAAAGAATCTACAGAAGAACAGGAGAACGTTTTGAGCAAAACCATTTTTCGCCTAGGGTAAGCTATGGCGGAGGCTCCGTTATGGTGTGGGGTGGTGTTCAGTTGGACGCAAGAACGGAATTGGTAATCGTCGATGGCGGAGCAATGACAGCAGACAGATATATACAAGATATTTTAGAACCACATGTTGTCCCCTTTGCTCCATTTGTAGGAGACGATTTCATGCTAATGCATTATAACGCTCGACCGCATGTTGCGAGAGTCGTAAGTGAATATTTAGAACTGGTGGAAATTACAAAAATGAATTGGCCCCCCGTAGTCCCGACCTGAACCCGAGCGAACACGTCTGGGATAGACTGGGCAGAACAGTACGGGCTCGGGTACCTGCTCCTGTCAATTTGCAAGAACTTAGTGATGTTCTCATTGAAGAATGGCAGCAAATTGATCAAATTTTTATACGGAACCTAATTGAAGGTATGCCAAGGCGTATAGAGGCTGTCATTCGAGCACGTGGAGGAAACACGCGCTACTGATTTATTTGTTATTGTTAATTGTTATTGTTTTTTTAATTAATTTGCTCGTATAATATTTGTGCTTCGTGTTTAATAATTTAAGTTTTACAATGTTTTTTATAAAAGATTAATTAAATTGTGTTAAAAATATGTATGTTTCTTTTTAAAAATCTTATTTGTGACTAAAACTGTAAAACTGAACTTAGTTGCTCGTACCGAAAAATTGATAAAAATTGCAATTCTTTGTTAAAAAATCCATATATTCCAGAAAAATAAAGATATCGAAGTGAACCAAAAACAAATATGGTTAGAATAGATGCGACTTTAAAACCAAAGCTTCATTTGGACCAATTTACTATTATTCCACTTCACAGAGCCTCTTAAACTTATGGTAAAAAACGACTTTTTGTTTAGACCTTTATATTATATACGTTGGTCTATTTTTTTTAAATGTTTAAAATGTGGGCGATTCTCGATTAGTTGATCTAAAATATTCTTCAGAATTCATTAAAATCCTGCATTAAATAAAAAAGTTACTTGCAATTGAGATTCGTCAAAAATTTCCGCGGATCGATTATTTTGCCTGTGAGTGTATATATCTATATATATATATATATATATATATATATACATATATATATATATATATATATATATATATATATATATATATATATATATATATATATATATATATATATATATATATATATATATATATATATATATATATATATATATATATATATATATATATATATATATATATATATATATATATATATATATATATATATATATATATATATGTATATATATATATATATATATATATATATATATATATATATATATATATATATATATATATATATATATATATATATATATATATATATATATATATATATATATATATATATATATATATATATATATATATATATATATATATATATATATATATATATATATATATATATATATATTTATATAATAGTAAAACACATTTTTTCATATCTAGTCAACGTTTGGCTCAGTGTGTTGAGCTTTTTCAAGACTTAATTTATGCTTGATTGATTTCTTTAAGCGATTTATATGATTGTGAAGTTAATACAGTAAGTACAACATTTACTGTACTACCTTCACAATTATGTAAATCGCTTATTCAAGAAATCAAGCAAGCCTAAATAAAGTTTTGAAAAAGCTCAACACAATGAGCGAAACGTTGACTAGGTATGAAAAATTGTGTTTTATTATTAAATTATTAATCAATTAAATTGAGCTAGGGAGTTGTAGCAAGGTGGCTGATCGATCATTAAGGATATTAAGATCGTTATTGAATTCAAAACCGCTTTTATCACCTATGTTAATCGAAGAATTGTTCCAAAATGAATGATTTGGATCTCAGTGGCCCGCAAAAAAATTTCTGATGTGCTGAACATATTTTTAATATACTTCTATATATATTTTTATTTGTATTGGAATACATATTGATAATATTCAAATTTGCAACTTTAATATTGAAGTACTTTATGTTATGGTTATTGAGATTTTTGATTAAAAAGAAATCAATATTGTTTTTTATACAGGCGGCTACACCACCAAAACCATTTAGTATGTCCTGTCTCAAAATCTTTTTGAGGTAAATCAATTCAATTTTTTAAGGTAAAAATTGTGTTCATTCTTAAACGTTTCATTTATTAATACTATGTCAGGGTTGTGTTTATGGATTATAGTTGTGAGATTTATTCTCAGATATTTATTATATTTATAATTTTACGTTTCATTTTTTTAACTTAATTTAAAAATTCATCTGTGGGGGCTTCAAAATCCACTTTGCTATCGTCAATAGTGGTATAGTCATTGATAATTCTTTTAAGTATTTTATTATATGGTAGTTTGGAGAGATTGCCATAAAGAAGTTGAAGCAAATTGTCGAATGATTGTAGGGGCGTTACATATACATATAGTAGAAACATTTTCTGGGGTACTTTATATTTTGCTGTATGATATATTTGGGACACTTTTTATAGCTTTATGATTAGCTTTTCAAAATTAGCACGCTTGGCACGAAAAAGTAATTAAGTCCTTTGATACTATATGTTCGTTATCTTCACATTCAATACAATTTTTCATTGTGTGAAAGAAAGAAGACACCAAAAACACTGTGTTACAGGTGGAATATAAATAGCCAAGGGTAGAGAAAGTTTTTCCTGGAATATTGCGTCGTGGAATCATAGTTCCACTAAAAGTAAATAAAACTGTTCCTGTGGGTACTCCTTTCTTTTGACCATTTAAAAAAATATTTCATATTAATCTAACTGCTTTCAACATTTTGGAATTAGAGTTAAAAGGTTTGCAAATGTTTTGTACTTGATTTTCTATGTCTACCCATAAATCAAATGTTTAACTGTTATTTACAAAATTATTTGCTGAAATATAACCGTTAAATGCCATAGACAATCTATTGGTAAATTACCTTGACTATCTACTTTCCGTATGTTATTTATTCTAACGTCAATAATTTCGCAAGCAATTTTAATGATGCTAAATCTACGGACATTATCGTTTTATGTTCTGAACACGATTTAATATAGACTATAAATAAATGGGCCAGTAACATCTGAAGTAAATAATATTTCATTCTTATTCACATTATTTTCTAAGTTGTTACAGTGTTCTAAAGTCTGTGTTTGTAATAAACCTATTATTTCATATGCACAGTTTTTTTCTTATATAGACCTACACGAACTTACAAGTCACAGTTAGTCAAAAACCAATTGTACTGTTTCTCAATATGCTTTTTGGTTTTAAATATACTATAGATCATTTTAGGACACGTTAATTACTTACCTCGTAAAATGGAACCGTGAAAAAATCACCCTCCGAGGTTTTTCAAATCTATACGTCCCTAGATACCGAAAAACATGTTTTCTTGATTCCGTCGGTCTTCTATTAACTTCAAATTTTGTTCCAAAATTAAGGGTCACATGCGGATGACCAATCCAATATTGCGAAACCAAATGGCGGCCTAGTGAAATGTTTGAATGAATTCAGCTTGAAAAAACTACTTAATAAATTGATTTCAAATTTTGTGCAAGAACTAATTCTGGCATAGTGATGAACTGATGTTGGTATGAATTCAAGAGGGCGGAACAAAATGGAGGCCAAATACAATGTTTGTAATCGTGAAAAAATCACCCTCCCAGGTTTTACATTTCTTCGCGTTTTAGCGTCCCTATATTCCAAAAATATGTTTTTTCAATTCCATCGGTCTCTCTGTGGGTCTGTCAGTTCACAGCGTAGCTAAAAAACTTACATACCCGATTGACTTTTAACAATTTAACTCAAATTTTGCACAAAAATCAGGTGATACATAAAAATGAGCTGATAACGTTTTTGTAGGAATCTAAGGTAGCAAAACAAAATGGCTTTCTAATAAAATTTTTCAGAAATCAGCCTGAGAAACCACTTATTACATTAATTTCAAATTTTGTGCAAGCATTAAGAGTGATATAGAGATAAACTGGTAAAATTGTGGTACAAATTCAAGATAGCGGCGAAATCAAATATTCAAAAAAATAGCGGTCTTAAGAAAACGGGGTAAAAACTACTTATTCTAATTTTTTTAAATTTTAAAATTACCCAAATATCAAGTGAGCCATAGATAGAAACTGGTAAAATATTAGTAAGAATCCAAAATGATAGAACAAAACGACGCCTAATAAAAATGTTTGAAAAGACAGTATATATGTGTTATTAAATGTCTATGTACGGAACTAAACTAGATCACATTTCACTATTCCTAATAAAAGGAAAAATTCATAACGAGGGAAGTTCCGGGTAAAGAAAATTTACCGTTTTTTTTATACAGACTTAACATATTCATGGGTTCAACATTGAAAAGTCATCGTTTAAGACTAGCGGTTAGTAGAATTAGAATCGAGATCGCAGAATGGTAAAATACTTCTTGTTTATTCAAACGGTGGTATTTTCTTGAATCATACAAACTTTAAACTGCGTTTCTTGGTTAATTTAAACTATATGCGATTTTTTACACTATCTCCCGTAATTAATAATATTTGTTACTACAGAGACAAAAAAAATTAAACTATAGTTTCTTGATTCTTTGATGAAATTAACATCTTGGCTTTTTTGGTGCCATTGATCAATTGTTCATTTAAAATAGCCATGTTCAGTTAAAATAGATAGGGAATAAAAAAACGACGAACATATTAGAAAAAAGCATTCTACGTATAACACATATTTTATGAATTATTTAATATGACAAAAATAATATTTATATATAGTCTTAGATACAATTATTTCAATTACAACATGTTTTCTAATATATAGTGCTAATTAGATACGCTGTTTCAACATTAGCCTTAAGCACCTTGATTGAAAAATTAAAAATAGCACTCTATGAATATCAATTTTTGGTTTATGGCTATTTTAAATTTCGAGGCATGTGGTCTACAATTTACACAGATGAAGTTTTCATTTCGAATTAGAGATATCACGCGAACCGCTAAAAATATAACACGGTGTGAATGAAAATTATAAGAAATAATATATGCAAAACTACAGATGTACTCTTCCAGTAGATACAATATACTTCTATAAAATATTTGTGATGTAATATATAATTCACATTAGATCGCAAGCACAGATGAATATTTTGCTCACAACTGTACACATTGCATGAATAATGATATTTGGCAGATAAACATTAGCACAATATGTAGTAATTATTAAAATAAGTAAGTTTGTTGTTATTATAATATTTTAGTTAATATTATAAACTTGAGCCCACTTCGAGGCTTTTGGCTGTCAACTCGAAAGTATAATTATTTACAAGCAAGCATAAAAGGTCATAGATTCTCCCTTGACCCACCGTTTAACCTAGGTTGCCAATCAACCAACCTTTATTACAAAATAGTTGATGAGATCGCCTAGGGGTTTTCCCTTAAGCTGTCATAGTGGATTAGCCTTCTCCCATAATGAATTCCCTAATATAAAACAGCAGTGCAGTCCCAGATTGATTAAAACAGCATCCTCATCATCACTTAGCCTCAAATTGTAAAAATGTTTCAATACTCAACATAGTCAAGATCTGGGTTTTGATTATAGAGTTCAAGGGTGAAACTTAATCATCAGCCTTTTTCATTTACTGCGCGATATCGATCTACCTCTCGCACATACTTGTGCTGGGTGTCTTAGTAAGAACAACTTTTTTTCCCAATGTTTCATAACACAACGTATATAATTTGCAGCAAACGAATCACTATTGCTATTATCGATTTTAACAAAAAAAAGTTAGGCTACAGAAAAAGTTTTGGTTACGTAAAAAATAAGTTTGGCTGAAAAAAATTCCCATACAATATATAAAAAGCAAAAAAAAATTGTGAAACCAAAAATAGAGAGCGTAAGATTACGAATTAAAAAGTCATTTACACCCGTATTCACTAAAGAGGTTTAAATTTAGACCAGGTCTAACTTGACAGTTACAGGGTTAAGATGACATTTTTAACAAATGAACAAATAATTTTTCTAAATGTCACAATTACAAAATGACAATGACATAAGAGAAAAATAACTGGCGAACTAAAAGTTTTAAGTACCATGGCAACTAGACCTGGTTTAACACTTAAACCTTTTTAGTGAATACGGGGGTTAAGGTTTTTTTTGTACGAGGTATTGTTTTTGGGTAATTTATTGATCAATAAGTCGACAATTTCAAATGACAATATTATTAACACAAATTTAAAAAGAAACGAATTCTTATCAACGAATCCCGAGAGAGATGATAACATTAAACGCAACAAAACGTAAATTTTACGAAAAAGTATTTATTATTACTCACCTAATAACTATGAAAAAAAAACATCATAAATGAATACCTAAAAATACTAAGTATAGCAAGACGATATAAACTAAAAAAATAGAAAACATTGATGTTAAAATTCCATACGCAAATCAGTAAATTTCAACTCTAGTCAAGTAATGTAAAATGTAATGCTTTTATTTCGCACCTGACAGTATGCTTCAAATTAATTATTCAAAAAGGTTTATGTTTATTTTCTTCACTAACAATCAATCAATATGACAACTAAAATTCTTTAGTGAAGAAAAATTTGATATGCTTGAAAGTATTAGGAGTCAAAGAAGTGCAAATATTGCATGAAATAATTATTTTGCAAACTTTCCCGAAAGACGTCATCCTAATTCTTAATATTTTCCAAGGCTTATTAGAAATGTACCTATATACTTTTCGAAGTTTCGAAAACCCCGGGTAAAACCTATACAAAGTGATGCTAATACTCAACAAAATTTTAATCAAAGCCCATACAGATACAGAGAGATACACGTTCCAAAATCCACAATCTAGAGAGTTTTAACAAAAGGTAACTATCATCCTCATAAACCGACCATAGATTATCCTAGGAGGGTAGACTTTTGTAGTTGGTATGCAATTAAATTTCAAGATAATTCGAACTTCCACAGCAATGTTATATCAACTGACGAAACTTGATTTAGTAACTGTGAAGTATTTAATCGTCATAACTATCATTACTGGTCAAAAGTCAACTGAAAACCCTGAATTGAGAGACCACCACAGGTTATAAACACCATTTGGATTTAATGGTGTATCATTTATGGTAAGAAAATTATGTTTCGACAGTATGTAACCTTATCAAATTACTCTTTTAAATACCGCAAGACAATTATTCACAGAAATGACTAAATATGTCATTTCAATTATTGTGTTACATATTAACTCATTTTTAACTTATTCATATGTGTTTAGGAAATCAAGTTATTGGCTCTTTTTTCTATATTTACACACTGAGAGTCCAGATGTATCTCGAGCGGTTACAAAACCAAATAATTCCCACAAATACAGCAATAGCTCCAAGAAATCATTTTAACAATGTTTGATTCCAACAGGATGGCTGCCTTGCCCATAATTCCAGATAACTCTCTTTTAACAGAGACCTTTAGTATAAGAGTCATTGCTAATAGCGGTTCGCTACGTTGGCCGGCTCGGTCTCTCGGCCTTACTCCCCTAGGTTTCTATTTATGGAGATAAGTAAGTGAAATGTATGCATTTGAAACTTCTAAAAACAGGGGAATCATATGACGAAGGGCGGGTATTCGCTGTCATCAACCGTAACATTCTGAGTCGAGATATCAGAACAGTATAAAAAAAGTGTCAGAAGTGTGTCGACAAAAACGTTTGAAAATTTAAACTTTTTTATCTAATAATGGTGTAATAATCCGTTAATAAAATTTTGATTTCCTAGAAGTATAGTATTTAATTTTGATATGATCTGAAAATATTGGACGCGACTTTTTTCAATTTAGCGTTGCCAGATTTTCGAAACAAATAATTTTAGTGGATTCTGCTATGATTTTTTTTACTACATGAATAACATCAAGGCAAAGCAAAAAGTGCTCCTTGCGTCATGTAAAATTCAATATGGTGTCCATAAGAAAAAAAAGTTGATGGTTTCATAAAACTGTTAAATTCCGAGTAAAAAGTTTCTTTGAGAAACGATAGATTTCCAGAAATATGTTTTTTTCAAAATATTTCAAATACTACGATATTTCAAAAACTTCGATAGTTAGAACCATTCTGCAGACAGTTCTAAGTTAGCAAGAAAACTGTCTAAAACTTTCCCCATTTAACCGTTTTTCTATGTTCTATAGTTTCCGATATCCCCTTACATCAACTACCAATTTAGAACACACGTATCTCTACTGAAGGCTAATAACGTAACACTCTGAAAAGCAGCTCGGTTGCTTAGTTTCGTTATTTTTTAATTATGTTATCCAACTGATTTATTATTATTATTATGGAAATGGACAATCAATTTCCCAACAAATGATGGGTTCCTGGTGTTGTCCTGTAACAATTTTCTCACTATGTGGCAAGTACTGAGCAGGACTGTCTTCTGGATATCGATGAAGGTATTAGTATGCAGTCCTATGATTTTTAAGTTTTGTTCTAGTGTTTTTGGAACTAGTCCAGTTGATACGATGATCGGTATCACATGAAGCTTATTCAGTCGCCACATCTGGTGTGTCTCGATGGCCAGCTCCCGCATATTTGGCGTTTTTCTCTTGATATTTATTCAACATGTTGTTACTGTTGGGTACAGCAACATCTACCAAATAAGCTGTCTTCGTTTCCTTATTGAACAGTACCACAAAAGGCCGATTATTCGTCACCCGTCTGTCGGTGATAATTGCTCGGTCGTAGTACAGTTTGAAGGCATTAATTTCAACTTGGTTGATATTTATAATAGGGCACAAAGGTGTTTAGGAGCCCGTATGTATTGGCCAACTTCTGGTGTATGATATTACACACCTGGTTATGTCGCTAAAGGTACTCCATGTTTGCTAGGTAAGTGCAGCCAGATGTTATATTGTGTATAGTCTCTGATCTCTCACTACATTTTCGACACTTATCGGATTCAACGGACCGGTCTTTGATGAAGAATTTCGTGTGTCAATAACTTGGTCCTGTATTGCCATTACAAATCCTTCTATATCTAGGAATAGTTGTCTATCCTTCAGCCACCTGCTGGATGCTTCCTTATCTATGTGTGGTTGATTCAAGTCATTGTGATGTCGGCTGTGCAATGCCATTTAAGCCCACTGTTTTTGTTTGTCGAGGCCCGAAAGTGACTTTAGGACTGACTTAGGATGATGTCACTTGCAAGATTGAGTGGAGAGTACGAGTTGTCACTTAAGGTCACTATGCGGTGGAAGCTTGATGTTTGTGCCTTGTTGGTGAAGAAATCTCCCATTGTCGGGAGTTCGAATTGGTCAAGTCAATAAGGGATCTTCCACCTTCTCTTCGTGGCAAGGTCATTCGGAGAGTTCATGACCTTAGGTGGTGTGATTTGTACTTAGTCATCATGACGCGAGTTGTTCGCTGTAGTCCGTCTAGCTCCGCGTTTAGTCCATTTCAAAACTCCGAAATTGTAGGTCATTGTAATTAGTTCAGTTCTGGGTTCAGAAGAGCTCGCAATCTTTGAACGCACTGATCTTTCATCTCTTTCCTTGCTTATGCTGGAGCAGTCTAGCTTGTTGGAATCCTAGGTATTTGTAGGTCTCTCCTTGATTCATCGCTTGAACTATTTCTCCATTGGGTAGGGCTACATCACCATTAATGACTTTGCCTTTTCGATGTTTAAGGCTTTACGTTTTTCCATTCCAAATTCTATATGGAGGTCTTTTGAGAAGGTGTATGTCACGTCAATAAGCTTTTTTAATTGGTTATGGTTTCCACCATAGAGCTTAATACCATACATATACAGAAGGTGGGATATGGTTCCGGAATTGTCTCTATTGGCTATGATGTTGAAGCCATGTCCTGTATTGTTGAGCAACGTGGAGAGGGGGTTCATCGCTAAGCAGAACCAAAGTGGACTTAACGAGTCTCTTTTGTAAATTCCCCTATTAATTATAGATCCCCAGGTTAGTTCTCCACTTGTGGATCATAGGCTGAATTTTGTATATTCCTCGTTCGTCTATGAGCCAGGAATGTGGTATAATGTCAAATGCCTTTTTAAAGTCTATAAAAGCAGTGTGTATGTTGCGTTGTTTTTTCTGTGCTTGTTTAAGTATCACAGAGTCGATAATAAGTTGTTCTTTGCATCTTTGATGGTCTCGAATGCATCTCTTCTGTTCCTCTGCTAATAGGTTATGACTGACAATATGGTGATAGATAAGACTTGAAATGCATCCTGTTAGGATCTTGTACATGGTGGGCAAACAGCTGATGGGCCTGTACTGGGACGAGTTTTCTGTTCTATTGCTTTTGGGTAGCATAATTGTAGTGCCTAGCATTATAAATGCGAGGGTTTTCTCCAGATGTTGCATTATTTTGATAAAATGACGGGCCATAGCTCCATGGAGGACCCCAAGTTTCTTATATCAGAAATTGAGAATATGGTCAATTCCTGGCGACTTCCAGTTGCTCGCTCCCTTACTAAAGCTGCTAACTTCCTCCTTGGTGATAGTCAAACTCCACGTATGGTGTTTGAATCTGAACCATCAATCAGATTGGTGGATTTTGTACCTATTTTCTTAAATATCTTTTTAATGCGTCTTAAGTATGCTGGAGGGGTATTCATTCTTCCTAAATTCTGTGAGTCTTCCTAGTTCCTCTCAAGTCGTCAATTGTCTTCTCAAGTCTTTTCTGCCATGTGGATTTTTGTTGGTGTGTAGCTTGCCCGTTTTCTTCTGTGGATGTACTCGTTTTTTTATGGCATCTAAGGACCGCAACGGCATAGCAATAGATGAGTGTGTGGACCTTCTTAAGGGTGTCACACTCCAAACTAAACTCTGTTAATGTGGTGTTGAAAATCTTGAGGATGCTGTTAGCTTCCCGACTAGTTCTAAGTTTCGGGAGCTTAGGTCTTTGAGTTGGATCTAGGCCGTTAAACTCAGCAACAGCTTTTTGGAGTTCGTTGTATACTGATATTTTTCCATCCCAGATGTTGTTGGCTCTATCAATGATGTCTTGTCCTGTAGATTCGTCTTCGCCTATGTTTTCTTCATTTCGTACTTCCTCCGTTCGTTCTCAAGTTCAAGCTGCACCTCTCCTTTATCCAGGATTGGTTTAGCCAAAAGTTTATTCCGGACAATTACTCGCCGTTGGTCAGTAATGCGTTGCTCGGTGATGTTCTAAAGATGCGGGTATTTCTGAAGGACAGCACTACGAAAGCCTGTCTGCTAGGTGGTTAAGTCGGTCTCAAAACTAGTGATCTTAAAATAGGAGCACATTATGAACAATCGCTGGGGTCCATTTCATACACTTCCTCGGCTTTCCAGCTTTCGTGGTCTGAGGATTAGTGACATGCGTCTCCTCAGAAACAGCGACATCTGGGCATGTGGCGTCGGTGGTTGGTGCCACAAGGGGGAGTTGGGGTTGTTGCAGTAGCCATTCTCGACATCACGGTGCTTCCGTCGCTAGTCGAAGGAGACTGCAATTCAGTTAACACACAGGATCCTCGACCTAAATCCTGAGCGCGACAAGAGGTTATGGTGGGACAATGTCGATTCAACCGTTTATTCCGTAAATTGTATATTTGCTACTGCCAGGGATTTTTATACTCTTTGAACGAGGTTTGTGCTCCTCGAAGAGTGATAGGAAATATGAAGTAAGGGAGAAGATAGGTCTTTTGGGACGGTGAGTAAATAAGAGGGTAAAGACAGCGGAGAGCTAGCTAGGGTTCTTTGGGAGCGCGTGCCCGTGCATAGAGATACAAAAGCATTTCTCTATACCCTGAGGTGACATTATTATTATTATTATTATTATTGTTTCTCAACCTTGTTGACGGGATTATACCAAGTCAGTACAAAAAAAAAGAAAAATTGTGTATTAAGAAATGATCTAACGATACTACATGATTTCAAAATGACCGATTTGAGTCCTAATTGAGCCAAATGAGGTGTAAACGTTGTTGGAGTAAAGCCTGTTACTAATATTAACAATGATGAGTCTTTCTTCTCATAGTATTTCGCTTGGATGTTCTCGTGGTTGGAGACAGCCATGTCAATTAAATAAGTGATTTTTTCTTTTTTGTATTGAAAGGTGATATCGGGCCTGGTTGCGGGGATTCTTTTATGTGTGTGGATGTTATTGTCCCAGTAGAGCTTACAGTCTTCGTTTTCAAGTGTAGATGTTGGTGTATAATGATAGTAAGGGCCTGTGTTCTCCGTTAGTTTGTATGTTGTGGCTAATGCTTGATGAACACTTATTATTATTGTTATTATTACCAGGATGTAAGACATACTCAAACAATTAGTGTCTTAACTTTTCATGTTTCAGGAGAAATATGCAGAAGACTTAACACCGATAGAGAAAAAGGTTTAACTGTAGAGCAAGCTGCAGCAGTGCTAACAAAAACTGGACCCAACGTTTTAACTCCCTCTCACAAAACCCCAGAATATATTAAGTTTATTAGGACTTTAACGCAAGGTAAGAAAACGTTTTGGTAAATAATTGAGTTGAAATACACATGCATAATTTAGTCTTATCCTATAGGTTTGACAACATAGAAAAAGCCTACACTATAATAGTTCATATTTTTTTATTCATAGGAAGTCTCTTTCATGCTATAAACATCGCTATAAACATAATTTGTAATACTTCATATAAATGTTAGTATTTATATGTTGAATTTCACATATTTACTGTTTAATTAATAGAACAGTTATTGAAATATTATAATAAAGATTAGCAAATAGCCACTAAAGATATATATTTTATCTAAAGATTTTTATACGAGCTGGATTCGTTGGTGAATTTATTAAAATATAGATACGTAAAATATTAAATTTCTTAATCCATATATATATTGTTTTACTCGCTTGTTTTTAAATCAAAATCGATACACACATTAAATAACTTCGTGAATGGTAAACGAATCGCGTCTCGCCCCTCCACCTGAATTATATGTTTGTGTTGTAGTAAATTAATCAGTTGGTTCTTAATGACCAAAATTTTATTTCATTTTAGTTTATTATTACTAGTATTTTACGCATCATGATCATGTTAGGATTTTTTTTACTTTAAAGACTTAAGCTCCGTCAATATTATTTATATTTTCCTATTATCATTTTCTAGGCGTCACTCCGAATCCAATGAGCCCTCACTCATATTTTTACTAGCAGTAGCAAAAATTAACAATCATTTTGAGTTTGTGAACTAGGATATCAAATAAGTAGTAAAATTTCCAACCTACTACCAAAGACCGACTTTACTCCGAACAGAAGATCAAGCAAATAACAAACCATTTAAATGGATCCCGACTTTGTATTGTATTCAGTTCACATGGGATTCATCAAGAGATTTCCGCGTAGTCAACGACCAGAGTTGGCAGTCCGCGACAGACTATTATCGAACAATCCTATTTGCCTCGTTAATAAAGAGGAGCATTTTATCGTTATATCGATAGGTCAACGACATATCGAATAACAATAGGTAAATAATAAAATATCGATAAATGCCGATGAGTGTGCAATAATGCCGATGATATCGATAAGTAGCCGATCACATCAGTAGTTATAAAAGGCAAGGACTGAGAAATTATGCGTCATGTTTATGAAGGTGGAGACCTTTCTTTTCCTTTTCAATAAATTTAGCTGCCAAACCGCATTTGTAGTAAGTATAGGTAGGTAGCAATGAACTATCAACAATTTTATGGACTTATTTTCACCTATCGAGAGGCGACATGTAAATTCTATTATCGTTTATCCCCCCTTAAAAGGACAATTTCTGTATAGTATTTCTAAACTAGTAGACCTAAATCACACGACTGGCAACGTGCGACACGAGCGCTTGGTGTGGCGAATTTATGAAACTACCTGATGAACTGCCTATTCGAAGAATAATCAATCTTTGCTATTTTTTATTTCTCCACTATGGGCCCTGTAAAACCAAATATAATTTAATGCAAAATGTCATTAGCTTAATACTGATGCACGAATACTAAACGTTCCTTCTGCCATTAAGAATTTCAACTGTCTACATATTTTTTTTAAACAATCAGTCAACTCACGTGCACCAATACTAGACAAACGTATTAAATATATGTAGGTATCATAATTTTTACCATTTTTCAAGTGATTCAAAGGTTGGATTTGCGCCAACAGGTTTAAATACAATCGTATGGGCTATTGAACACCGAAAATTAAGACGGACTTTTAAAAGCTGTTAAGTTGTGCTTTACGCCGACTTAATTGATTCAGGGTCAAACGTTTGATTTAAATTTATAAAGCCCCTTTTTGTGTAGGATAAATATGGATATCGTAACTTTCTTATTCGAGGGTAAGGCGATATTATTTTCTTAAAGAATATGGGCGGTTTTTTAAAATTCTTATTCGGGACCGACACAAAAACAAAAAATGTAGTTACACAGAATTATAAATACCAAGACCCGATAGTTTATTCCGAAAAGAAAATAATGGTTGATTATATGCTATGAAACACTTGAATTTAAATTACTATTTTTCGGAACTGGCTTGGAAATATAAATCACAGCCCACTCCAGATCAGGCCATGAACAACAATCTGGCAACAGCGCGGCGGGTTAATTGCGCGGGTCCATGGTTTGTTTTGTGTTTGTGTAATATTAATATATAAATGTTTTTTAATTATTTCTGTCTTTTTTGCACACTAAATATAAGTAGTTAGAGACTGAAAAACTTATATTTATGGAAATGCAATATATTTTTTCTCATAATAGATACCTTATCTACTAGATAACTTAACTTAGTACTGAACTACGTATCTATTATTAAATCTGCACTATGTATAGAACAGGTTCATGATAAAAGTATAAAAATGCATGCCATAATAAAAAAACCACTTGGAGTCGGCCGTGGCCTGTTGATTTTATATATAAATTTTTTTCGCTATTAGTGTTTTGAAGCAAAACCCAGTCTAGATTTAATCTGTCCAGCTGTTTCCGTTATATTTTTGGATTTCATGTCCTGAGGTATTCTTAAATATGTGCTCCAGTCAATTTTTTTTGTAGCATTAATTATTTATCAAATGGCTTTTCTAATTTTTCAGTTTTTTACCTGGCAGCATATAAGATATTGAAAATGTTTTAAAAGAATAATCATTTTCCGCAAAACAGTTGTGCTCCGCCGAAGTGCCTTATAAGTGTCATTTGTTAAAAAGGTTATGCCGTAATAATCCTATGAACTTCTTTACCCTTGACTTTATCACCTTCTTATTAGTTCGTTGCCCAGCACAAAATAAACTACAGACGTTATCGAAACAATGTAACACCATAGAGCACAATAAAATTAACTACAGCAAAACGACTGGCCTAGCCTAGCAACGCTATCCGAAGTATCGAACGCTATATTTAGTTTAAAAAAGAAATGTTCCGTAAAACCATTATTGCTAACACTTACAGCAGTCTTTGTACCGATACTTGGCACAGTTTTTTTTTGTACAAATGAAAACATATCCACAAAAAACTTAATTTATTTATTGCTGTTTCTAAACAAACAATCGCGAGAACTTTCATTTTACATACTGATTCCAAACCCGTAAGCGCCTTGCCGGATTTACTACGTCATTCATGGCCTGATCTGTATAGTCATTATATAGTATTTAACAGATGGTATAAGCTACGATTTCAGTACTGTCATTACTGCATAGGTTATGCATAGGATAAAACTTCTCTTTGAAATCACTTTATACAGAAGACACACTGCTGGGCAAATACTTTGTATAGACGGATGTAATAAGCACTTTTTTAGATTTCACTAATTCTGTTCTGGAGCAAATTCCTTTTGCCAAAATAAGAAATAAATATATATATATATATATATATATATATATATATATATATATATATATATATATATTAGCTACGGCACTAAGAATGGTCATGGTGGGGGCATTCACAACAGGGACATCAGAAGTAAAGCAGCGGTAATTTTGCGGACGCCAAAAATACAAAATAACCCCTAGTAGAAGCAAATAACGACTAAAGAAACAAAAAAAAAGTCATCGCGCCGTTTCGGCGCCATTTTACAAATACGGCGCTGTGCTCGCCTATAAAATTTATTAAAAATAATGCGTCACGTACCGAAAGGGGGCAGGAGGTGCAGAAAAACAAGTGGCGACTAAATAAAAAGTCATCACCCCGTTTTGGCGCCATTTTACAAATACGCTCGTCCATAAAGTTTACTGAAAACCAAGCATCGCTTACCGAAAAAGCGACGCCACTGAGAATGGTATACAATAAAAAGGGCTTTTTTAATCCGAATGGAAAGTCAAACTTTGCATACACCCATTATATTTAATGCAAAGTGTGCTGGCGATAACATAATATAGCAATAAAAATCGTAAAGTTTTGCTAGGTAATCAAATTTTTTACGTTTTTGATCGGTGTGCGAGTAAGATACGTAACATTTTTCGGCCAATATAATATCACGTGTTATTCATTGACTTTGCTTGTAATCTTCGAATCCAAATAAGGTATTAGATATCATATAAGTGTCAAAAATTAGATATGAGCATGCACGTAAATTCAAAGCTAAAAGGAAATTAACTCATTAATATTTTTAAATGGAAGTTCGGATCTCAGAAAATGCGCAATATATTTTTAATAATCCTTATTATTACATTATTTTCAGGCTTCTCGTTATTGTTATGGATAGGTGCCGCACTATGTTTCACTGCCAGCTTAATAAGAAAATTGTCTCAGAACGAGACAGATACAGACAACTTAATTTTAGGAATTGTATTAGTAGTAGTTGTTGTTGTCACGGGATGCTTCATGTACTTCCAAGAACACAAAAGTCAAAAGGTAAAAAGTATTTCTGTATATTAGTTAGTTATGCAACCTTTGGTTAAATTACATGCCGTGCATACTTTTTTAAATTATTGCTTTTTTGTCAGATCCCATGGATTATTTAGGGTCGGTATTCTGCCTTTAGTAAATCATTTGTAAGAATCATATAACCAACTATTAAAAACTGGTAATTTTTCAAGTAGAACTTTGACATTAGGCAGAAAAGTTAATTATCAAAAGATTTTCAAATTTTAAGTACCGTGGGAAAACTACAAATCTCTACTGTTAACTGAACAAAGTAAAGAATATTGAAATTTAATATAAAGTAAATAACTGGCTCTTGTTTCATAAACTTTTTTCGAGTAACTCTGGAATTTAAGATTTAACTTGAGAAAATATTAGTAGTTCGATTTTATAGCCTCAAGTGTGACATATCTTATGCTTTTGATCCAAATTTTAAAATCAACGAAGATTGAGATATGACTGGTTTCAAATTTCAAGTAGCCATAACTCAGCATTGCCAAATTTGGAAAGAAAAAGTAGTGTTGAAAAGAAGACCATTACGACACTACTTGGCGCATCGAAAAGACGTCTTTATGATTGCAAAATAAAAAAAATATTTAAAGAAGACAAAGCAGTCGCATATATAGGCCAGTTCTGACGCACTCCTAGTCATTTAAAGGATTTCCAGGCACTTTAGAACTTTTTCCAAAATTATTCAAAATACGTTTTATGAAGTATTTTATGTGGTTCAGGTAGTTTCAATTCCCGCATCTTTCAAATAATCCCGAATATTTGCAACAAAATGAGGGGACACATTTTCCTACATAGACAGAAAATTAGGTTTAATAAAATGGGCATAGTGTGAAGTCTCAAAATTAATTCAAAATATCTTTGAGCAATTAGCGTCTTATTCTAGAATAAAGCCCAAGTCCGTTTATTCTTATAAAGATCACACCATACCTGATCCTCACTTTGGATGTATATTGCTTTGAGGATATCAGTATCTCTCAGGTTTGAATTCTCTTACACAAGATCAAACTTGGACTAACCAAAAATAAAACTTTGGCCCATTCACCCTCCATCCAGTTTATAAGATTACGGTCTAACTGAAGCCTTTCTTCGCTGTGCCCTGTAGGCGACTGTTTGGTGAGGAGTTAATTAACAAAGCTCCATCCTTCTTTTGAGATTCTTCACTTACATTAACCGGATCGACATCCAAAGAAAGAGATTCTCTGCAAATTTATTAACCCTTGGTACGGGTATCGGGTAAACTATCCTGTTTCTTGAAAACGGCTTAACGTTGATATATACTTACATTAAGCTACTGAGCTGTATGAGCTCTTGAGTTCTTGAGATATTAAGCATATTATGAAGAATTATTTAGCAGATAATTCTCCAAAATAACTGATTGTGTATGGCAGTATTTGTTCCAGTAATTGTTTCACTTTCACCCTATAATTTTGCACAAAAGTTTCTTTAACAACATATAATTTTTACCATGAAACTTTTCTGTTCTGCATTGGCATTACATTAATTTGCCATGAAATGTCTCTGAAATTATATTTTCTAAATGAATTCTGAGAAAGCTTATAGACTTCCACAGAAGTGTTTTCTGTCTACAGAAAAAAAGTCTTGAGATTATCATGGAGAAACCATGTCCGTTTATTATATCCTGGGGAGAAACAAAGTTAAATAAAGAATTGATTTTGAAATATAAATAAATCATTCCAAATGCAAATAAAACCTGGCATTAATAAACAGAAAGAACATATGAAAGTATTGTATACTGGGCATGCCATTAAACAAATTAAACCTTTTAACCCCCAGTGCACCAGCAAAGATAGAAAGGTTTTTCATATGTGTGTAAAAACGACAAACTATAGTTCAATATTTTAAAATGGTATGCGTTTTGATTGAAAAAGTCAACAATATGCGTGATTGCCCCGCACATAATCTATATTTATTAAGGGTACAGAAGCCTTGAACGTAAACAAATATTAACGAGCCGATGTGTTACTGAATGATACTGAAAAATGCACTATGAAATTTTAAAAAAGGTATTCTGTCACAAAATAAGCAAATAGTTGTAGCTTATTCATTTTAAAAATAACGTTAATAACAATAAAATTGCTTTTTCGCTTATACTTTAAAATAAACCCTAATAACAACTTTTCATTACTAATTCTATATTTATTTATATTTAGTCACCAATGTTTTACCAATATGCCTACAAAATAAATATTTTAGAAACCAGTTCAATTACATTTAGCCTACAAAAATGCAATCTAAAACAGTTGTAGCTTCATTCTATAAAATCAATCTATTCAATGAAAAAAAAAATTAAAATAGTTACAACGTAACTTCCACAGCCAACTCAAAAAAGATTTGGAAAACAAGAGCAAGTTTATCCGTTATATAAAATTTAACTACATTTTAAGAAGAGTATGATTAGTTAATAATAGACAGATAGTGGTTTCACACAAAAACTTTAAATTTTGGAAGTCAAGAATCACAAGAATTTTCTAGACCTTTAGAATTCTACCAGTAAAGGTTTCAAAGAATCCCCATCAATCCATTTCTTTTTGACTATAATACTTTTTTCATTGAGCTATTTTTTTGTCTAGAGAGTCAGTATTTGATATTTATAACAACTATTTGTAAACCGAAAAAATGCTCGCCATAATAGGATTTAAAACAATAAGCGATATAATGGTTCAACAGCACATTTCAGAGAGAAATATTGCTTAAATTTAACTTTTCGATTTTTGATAAGGTGTATTGTAGAAGCCACGAGAAAAGATTCAGCAGAAAGTGCCTGGTCAAAGCGATCACCTGACATGATTGCTTTAAATTATTTTTTGCAATCACTTATATGAAGGTAATTCGATGTCGAAAAATATCTTTTGCGAAAGTGTACTATTGATTCTTGAAATGTTATTAGGCAGAAACGAATCTTTTAAAATTTTGTAGTATTAATATAGTCACGAAAATGAGATAGATGTTTTGATGTGATGGTGACATATACACCATTTTAAAGTAATTATTCAGACTACTACTAGTACTATCAGACTTTTTAAAGCATTTTATTGTCTTTCTTAACATCGGTTCGCTCTGTGAAAATATAATGCTTTTGAACTTAATTAAGCCAAGCAATATAAAAATATATAAATGTAGTATTATATTTTTAATTCAAATATGTCTATAACATATCGCGTTATAAGTTTCTAAACCTTGTGATTCTGAAACAGTTAAAACAATATTTTAATGTCAACTGTTAAAACCCACCAGCAAACTATTAAAAACATGTTTACAGAAATTGTATCTCAATTTTTGTCCTTTCTTATGAAGCACACTGTAGTCATATTATTACGAGATTTATTAGGTAAAAAAAATTATTTGCTTCAATTCGAAGCAAAAAAGCTTCATTTAACATTAATTCGAAATACTGAAAAAACGAAATATTGAGATTTTGATAATAAAGTAAAAATTTAAATATTATTAATTATTATATTTTTAGATTATGGAATCTTTTGCCAATATGGTACCACCAAAAGCGACTGTGATAAGAGGAGGGGAAACCATGACCGTGGTATCTAAAGACCTGGTGGTTGGCGATTTAGTAGATATGAAGTTTGGAGATCGAATACCAGCTGATATACGAATCATACATTCTCAGGGATTTAAGGTGAGTGTTAAAACTATAGGGTACTTTCTTACATTTTTTTTGCACAGTTTCTTGATTCATGCATCAGTGTACAAACCAAAATTTGTTTTTCCTCAGTATAAACTATATAATCACTAAAATATATCAACTTAAGCCTAGGTTATAGATTGAAAACTGTCTTTGAAGTTTACTTCACGTAAAGCAATGGCACAGAAAAATTAGCTACGCTACTCATTTTTCTGTGACAATGGGCACGATTATATTTTTGTCGCCATCCGTTTGAGTTTCCGCTGGCCGTCGAAAAGATGGCGAACGTTAACTTTGACGGAAGCGGCTAGCGTGAATCGACGTTTGCGTTGAACTGCCATCAATGAAATTGCTGGATTTTAGAGGGCCTTTCAAAACGTTCCTTCTTTGTAATAAATTTGACTTAATATATACACATAACATCCTCGTCCATTTAAAAAAACTGCTTGTGGTCATTGTCTTTAATTTTAAGAAAATACTGGTAGGAGTTTTGAGTATTTCTACCCCAATTAACAAGCCGAATTCACCACCTTCTTTTCAACACCTTTACAGCTGCAGCACACCTTAATATGTCCACAATACCTAGTCTTTACTAGGCATCATTACTATGGTTTTGATTATCCATTCCCAACAAATTAAAAACAAACATACATAAACTTAAAAACAAGGAAGACAAAATTGCACAAAAAGGCGATAAATATAAACATAAAAGTGAGGTTAGTTCCACAGGCGACGCAAAGCGCAAACATTTTCAATCTATAAGACGGGCTAAGAACCAGCTTAAACTCTTAGCTCAAACGGACGACGCTAGACGCAAACTTTTCCAATCTATAACCCAGGCTTAATTACTTTCCGTCGTATTCTGAACTATTTAACATCGAAGTAAGGTTAGGTTAGGTGCATTCTTTGAAGACTAAATTTAAGTTCACTTCAAATAAATGAGTAGAAATTTCCCATCCCTAATAATTAACAATGGGTACATAAAAACGAAAAAGACAAATTTAAGTATGACTCTATCCGATTCTTTGCAGTAGCAAGACGACACTTCTTATTGGTTGGCTACTCTTATAAGAAAGGGTACAACGAAGTTATTTACACTGTGGGTAGCCCCTTTTTTATACATTTAATAACTTGTTTGGATTTCATCCCATTTGAAAAATTTTTAGTATAAAATGTATACGACTTTTCTCAAAGTAATTTTTATTTATTTTTGAATATTACATGGTGAGTTCAAAATATTTTGATTTTTATGAATCCAAATTTTTCTCACCAAGTTTGGTCATATTAGTTAGGATCATTTGAAAACGATATTCTTTTTGAATATTGGCATTAGATTTTTCATTTCGTCGTATTCGAATTTGTTTCGTAAATTAATCATTTTGCCTTAATAATTTCAGATTCAGATAAAAGAACGAAACAATATACAAAATTAAAACATTTGCAAAATCGACTTATGAATATGACTTTTGTAAGTATCCAAGGAAAACTCTTGCCTATGATTCTGTCTTTAAGCTCTTCAATCGTGGTAAAAGTGTAAATGAACCATATTTCCTAATAAACCCCAAATATTATAGTCAACTGGGTTTAATTATAACGTAAATAATTGATTATGCTCCTTGGCGTATGTGCAGGTGCACCTTCCATTTGAAACGTATAATATTAAGATAGTAAGTTACAGAGAAGCTTGGTATCCTCTCTTTAAATTTACTTTCTTCTTTGATATCTTTTAGAAATCATATATTTAAAGGTTTGGTTCCAAAACAAATATGCACCATTTTTTACAGAACTAACGTATGCACTTTTAACAGGAAAAATTGTGGAATTCGGCCAATCGCTGTGGGTCTTGTCTTCGCCGTTTAGTTCTCGCATTAAGAATTTTTGTACGTAACACATTTCGCCCAAATCAATGGGGTTTTGGCACCAAATGTGGAGCAGAAGCAATTACGCATGCGATTCGTCGTTACCTTAAATCTGCTCACAATATTGAAAAAGTGATTCTAAAAATCGATTATTTTAATGTTTTTAATATGGTAATAGAAATATATTTCTTTCTACAATTAAAGAATATATTTCAAATTTTTAAATTTTATTTTCTAGTGCTATGAAGAACATTCACTTCGATCTTTTGGTGATCACTGTATCTTGTCAAAAAGAAGTTTTGCAACAAGGATCCTTTTGGGGCTCCATTATTTTGTTTAGCAATTCATCCAATAGTAAGAGCTATTCAATCTCAAACTAATTTATAGTATTTATACGATGGAACAATTGCTGGAAATATGTTTACGGTTTTAGACGCCTTTAAAAAAAATAATCCATTTAAGTTCGAATATTGGGTTAAAAACAAATTAAAAAAATTTCTAAATTCAGAAAAGTGGCACCGGATCTTTTACAGGTGCCATTTGATCAGTTTAGTTTATTAGGATGCCCTTTCTCAAATGATAAAATGAAGGAGGCTTTAAACAAAAAAAATGTTGTTTTTTCTGAAAATGTAAAATATTCCACATCAGATTTATTTACTTAAATATTTATTTGCAATACCCCGTAAAATTTTCTTAGTAACATGTGCTCCTTGTTGGAATACACCAACCTCTGTTTCCGACTATGACTCAGTTTTAAAAAATACTCTTCAAAATATAACAATTTGCAATTTTGGCAGTAATTCTTTTAAACAAAGTAGAACTTAGAAGTCTTGGTATTCGAGATTCGTCCACACTTTGTTTTTCCGCGTTTTTAAGTTGCGTTAACGATGTAACAAATTTGCTTTAAATTCTTGGCTTTCACTTTGCAATCTAGAAAAAAAATCAGATGAACAACCACGTAGACAGAGGAATTTAGATTTGAAGTTTTGTCAGGTTCAACTCAGTAACCTTATATCAAATAGTCAGAATATCAGAGACTGGGCACGTCTTTTTGCTCTTCAAAGCCCTGAAAGTAATGTTTGGTTAAACGCTTTACCTTCTGCATCTTTAAGGAATCTTTTGGATAATTCATGTTTTCGTATTTCCATTACTTTGAAAGTTGTGTGTGAGCAACACTTGTGGCGAAATAGTAGATATCTATGGCCTACATGCCTCAGCTGCAAAAAAGTGCTGTACGTATGTCCAGACACCGGCTGATCAGCGACATAATCAAGAAGTCTCTGATAACTGCGGAACTCCCGATGTTTTAGAACCGCCTGGAATTTATCGAAGCGATGGAAAGTGAGTGGATGGTATGACATTGGTTCCCTGGAAAGCATGTAAGGTATTGTTATGGGACACTACGTGCAGGCATACCCTTGCTGATTCTTAGATCAAACAAACATCTGAAAGAGCAGGTGGCGCTGCACCTAGTTAAGAATTACAAAAACATCACAAATATGAGGAGGTGGAAGATCGTTTTGAATTTGTACCTTTCGCAGTTGAAACGTTTGGATCTTGAGTAATTAGGCAAACAAGCTTCTTAATGAGATCAGTACAAAAATATCGTGTAAGCAAACAAAAAGCTTTATTGCCCAAAGGACCAGCCTCGCTATTCAAAAAAGTAATGCGGCTTTTGTGTTAGGGACTATCGAGAATGGAACAGGTTTGGATGGAATTTTTTATATTTCATTTTTTTAAATTTAATTTTATTTTTAGTATATATTTTGTATATATTACCAAAGAATTTCATAAATGCTTTGAAAATGATCATACAGAAATTATATCAAAACATTAAATTAAAAAGGTCATTAAAATGTAAAAAGGCGCGACACAGTGTATATACGCGTTTTCTCAACCACTATTCGAAATATAACAAAATTAATTTACATTTTCCAGCATATATAAAAATTGTCAAAACACATAAAATTTATGGGCCATTGGCTCTTATTATAATTATTTTAAATTTATTGAAAACACATAAAATTTATGGGCTATTATTTTTAAAATTATATAATTATTTCTTGTAAGATTCCGCAAAATGCCATTTATTATTAGTATAATTATCTTTCATAGTTAAACTGATTTAGAGAAAAAAATAATTTATTGAAACCATAATTACATTTCTCATAAGGGTTGTTAAGGGTCCTTCCTATAACCCTCATGAGAAATGGAATTCAGTCGATTTCAATCATCCCTAGAAAAAACATAACTTTTTTAATAGAATCATCTTTTACTAATAGCTAATTAATTATCGATAACTTTGAACTTTAAACCTAAATTAAATAATATTTAAACTATATACAGCTGAACTCTCGCTTAAGCGAACTCCCTGAGTGAATATTCTTTATTGTATAAAGAACTATGTTCTCATTTACAAATCTGTAGAAAAAAAACTAGAGAAGATGTGATGTACAAATTAATAAAATATAAACATATAAAAACAGAATGTCGATAAATAAATATTCAATTGAAACAAAAATTACAAGTAATATAAAATAAAAATTTAAACTAACAAGCCATCAAAAATACATTATATCCAAATAACAAAGTAACCAGAAAGATCAAGGGAGAAAGAATAAGTAAATACATAAATTAAAATTTTTTACAGGGTATATAGTAAAAAAAAAATTAGTTTAAAAAATAGCGCAATAAATAAAAATCAGAATAAATAACTTTAACAAAGACCTAATATAAACTAACTACTTAAGTCATCATTACAAAATTCTTTCAGACTATAGTATGCATTGCACTGCAATAACAACTTTACACCCTTTTTAAACCTTTTTATATTATTTTCAATGCGATACGTTCTTGGCAAGTGGTTGTAAATCTTTAAACTTTCATATATTATAGAGTTTTTGGTTAAAGTGCTTTTTGGTAATGGTAATCTTGCCTGCAATGTTCTCTAGGTTTTACCCCACACAAATATCTAAGAGATACGCTGATGAGCATTGAAACCCCAGAAACAAATGCCATATCTTAGGTTAAATTCCGCTAGGGCAAAGTATACTAAGCTTCTATGGAATGCCCCAAATTATTTGATACAGTTCTTACAGCATAACATGCTGATGAAAATTTCGTATTTAAATTCAGAATATGGTCGGAAAACTTCAAATCTCTTTCTATATAAACACCTAGAAACCTTGCTACTGTTCTATTTTCGAGCATACAATTGTCTAAAGGCAAGTTAGGTATTACACATTTATTGGTCAAAATGCTTGTCTTGCCGATATTAAGAGTGAGGCAGTTTACATCACACCACTGCTTAACCTTCACTAAACCTGTAGATACTTTGTGATGCAAATCATCGCCATCTGCAAAAGGAGTAAATCGTCCTCTTATGCCAATAGTTGCAATATCATTAAGTAAGAAACGAAGTGGGCCAAGTACCGAGCGTTGTGGTATTCCATAACTGTTACTAAGTGGATCAGATATACTCTGTTCACATTTGACAATCTGGGTTCTTCCACAAAGGTATGATTTAAGTCAATTCTGAGAAACACCCCTGAATCCATAAAGATAAAGTTTCCGCAGCAATATTTCGCAAATCACACAATCGAACGTCTTGGAAAAATTGTAAAACACAGCCGCAGCCACCTCACCCTCATTCACCCCAAGGTATAGAGTAGACCCTCAAGAAAATTCAAAATTGCATTTGTATGTTTTAAATCTTGGAAACCAAACTTACAACTGTTCAATAATTTGTGCTTATTAAGAAAGGAGATAATGCGACGTTTATGTAGGTAAAAGCGATATAGGTTGACAATTGATGTTATTTTCCAGGTCTCCACCTTTATACAGAGGTTTAACTAACGCCATTTTCAGACCATCCGGAAAGACGCCGCTTTCCAATGAAATATTAATTACTGAATACGGTATATGCAAAACGGAAAACTAACAATATTTCATAACTGGAAGATTTTGAAATAATGTTAGTGGCACATCATCAGTGCCTGCAGATGATTTATTTTTTATTTCAGAGATACTTCTTACTTCAGCAATGTCTCTATCTTATAAATAAAAAGTTTCCGCCACAGATATATTTTACATGTCCTCCTAACAGTGGTGTTCGCTTATGTCAAATATTTAACCAAAGGCAACGCCTATTTAAAATATGCGTTTGTTATAAAAAGAAATCGGTAAATTTTCTTTACCCGAAACTTCCCTTGTTATGAATCTTTCTTTTTATTAGGAATAGTGAAGTGTGACCCAATTTAGTTTAGCACATTGTCGTTTAGCAACACATATACATATACTGTATGTCTTTTCAAACATTTTTATTGGGTGTCATGTTGTTCCTCTATACTGGATTGATTTTTGGACATAATTTAAAATAAATTAAGTAGTTTTTACACTTATTTAAAGGGACCATCAGATAAATTTCCATTACCGTCACAGGTTACAGGTACCTATTGCGAATCCTCTTGATTAATCTGCGTTATTGTAACCTCTTCTTTGTTTTTGGCGAATTCTTATGAATTTTTACCAATCGATATGAGACAATTAATAGATTAATTGCAAAAAGAAGAGGGACTATTCTAATAGTCTGTAGATGCTGCGTTATTGTAGCCTCTTCTTTGTTTTTGGCGAATTCTTATGAATTTTTACCAATCGATATGAGACAATTAAAATAGATTAATTGCAAAAAGAAGAGGGACTATTCTAATAGTCTGTAGATGCTTGCCTAGCTCAATACATTTTTTATCATAAAGTTTATTGGTGAAATTCCACCAATACAATAACCTATACTTAACTTTGACAATTGTCAAATTATAGGCCAATTAAAACATACAATCTTAAAGCATATTATTTTATTACTAAAAAAAATCGGTAAATTTCCTTTACCCGGAACTTCCCCCGTTATGATTTTTTTCCATTTGTTAGGAAGTGAATAGTGATATTTCACCAGTTTCTTTCCATCTATGCCACACTTGACTTTTGGGCATAATTTAAAATACATTTAGTAAATAGTTTTTACATTGACACATACCTCCATTTTGTACGTCATGTTGAATTCCTACCAGTTTATCCCAATATTTAATTTTTGTGCAAAATTCAATTGAACAAGATATTTTATCGTTGATTTTTTAAAAGTTTTATTTGGCCGCCATTTTGTTCCGCCATCTTAAATTCGTATCACAACTTTACCAATTTATCTCTACATCACACTTAATTCTTGCACAAATATTGAAATTAATTTAATAAATAATATTTTCAGGCTGATTTTTTAAATATTTTATTAGGCGGCTATTTTCTTTTGCTATCTTAAATTCATATCAAAATATTACCAGTTCCTTCCTATGTAACACTTGATATTTGTGCAAAATTTGAGGTAAATTGGATAATTAGTTTTTTTAGTGATAATTTTTTTTAACTTTCTAAATGGTTTCGTTAACGATCCTCTTGTTATATTAGAATAGTGTATTTTTTCGAGATAGTATCCAGCAAAAAAAAACAAGTATTTTTTAAATTGTCGACGTTTTGCAACTTTTTTTGTATCCTCAGGACACACATATATATTCTATATTCTGCATAAAACACGTATTATTGGTCTCTACCTACTCCGCTGGTCCGCAGATATTTCCTAGCCTCAAATATCACACCACTCTAACATAACAACAAGAAGATCGTTAACGAAAACTATTTAGAAACTTAATATCTGGGAAATATTTGCGAACCAACGGAGTAGGTAAAGACTGATAATATGGGTTTCATGCAGGATATAAAATCTGTGTCCTGAGGATGCAACAATAAAGTTGCGAAACGTCGACAATTAAAAAAATTCTTTTGATTTTCTCGCTGGCTCCTAACCCCAAATAATATACCACAATAACATAACAACAAGAGGATTGTTAACGAGAACCATTTAGAAACTTAATATCGGGAAAATATCTGCGGACCAACGTAGTAGTTAAGCAGTTCTTGATCCTTATACCACAATTAGTTATGACACACAATTTGAAATCAAACCGCTAAGCAGTTTTTCAGGCTGAATTTTTAAATATTTTATTAAGCCGTCATTTTGTTCAGCCATCTTGGATTCATACCAAAATGTTACCAGTTAAACCCAACATATTACTCGATGTTTCTGATGTTTTTAACATTTCATTAGGCCGCCATTTTGTTTCGCCATACTGGATTTTTACCAAAATGTTACCAGGTCATCCCCATATCACCCTTTTGACTAAAATTTGAAGTCAATCGGGTTAGTAGTTTTTTAGCTACGCCGCGAACAGACAGACAGGCAGACCGACGGAATTGAGAAAATATGTTTTTCGTCATCTAGGGACCCTGAAACGTGAAGATCTGAAAAAATCTCGGAGGGTGATTTTTTCACGATTACAATACTTCCCTTTTACGAGGGAAGTAAAAAAACATTGAAAATGAAACAGAAACTGACAAGGTTCGAATAATCTAAATCTAAATAAATGTCCGTTAGAAGTAATGCAAAAACCAACGATTAAGTTCTCTAGAACAAGCTGCTCTAATGATATTTTCATCTAAATAGGTGGAGTTTCATAAACGTTATATTTTCAATATATCCAAAAAAGGAAAAGTCCAAAGACCTCAAGTCTGTAGAAAGAGCTGGTAGCTGAATAGGAAGGACCTCTATTACTTGGCCAATTAAACATTATTTGCCATAACTAAGGTAATGACTAATGCACCTTTTTGACAATTTTCCTTTTTATTTCTTTAGTTATTTATTTGTTGCGTTAATGTCGGCCATTTCCATGTCATATTAGCAGGAATTACTTTTCAATAATGTAAGGAATTACCAGATAGAAAATTACCATCACGAATGAGCTTTTCGCGTGTTGAACCTAAATTAATACAAGGATCACTCTCATCGAATCTTAAATAAGCTGACCATATAGAACCTTTGCGAAATGAAAATATGCATATAAAACCCTGTGCTTCGCCGCTTAATGCTGCAATTATCAACGGACATTCAGACAATGATTACCCCCGTAAATGAATATGTAATAGAGGTTCTATTCAGAGACCAGCGCGTTCTCCAGACCTGAGCCCTGAGTCGTTTTCTTTGGAGATAATATGTGGATATAATTCAAAGAACAAGATTAGAGAAGCATGTACCTAACTCTATCGGTCATGAGATGATAAGAGCAGGTTGTTCCAGAGAAATTATTGGAAGGTTTAAAGCTTGCTCTGTTTTAAATGGACGTAAATTTGAATAACGCCAATTGAAAATATTATGGGAACTCCTTTGTGTGGCAGTCTTCTAAATTTAGAATAAAACAAAACAAGAATAAGCAAATATTATTTTTACAGCTGCTAGTTGTTTTTCTTCGGTACGCATAAAAGCACAATAGGTAAACAGCGAATTTTACGATTTTCGATTGAATCTGAAATAATAGCAAGTGCAAAGAGATTTTCCTATATTCGCATTTTATTTAATATTCCAGGAGAGTAACAAAAAGATCCAGCCAAAATTTGTATTTTTATAATTGTTCAAAAATATATTTTACGTTTGTTACATGATTTTTTAAATGTTGAATGCTATAGTCATATTTGTTATACATATTAACAAGAATAAAATAAAAGTTTACAGAGACATTCAAATTGTCTTATTTTGATCGTAACCTTCCCCCCCCCCCCCGGCTCTGTAATAAAAGAGCGCAATATGAATGTGTCGAGTTATAAAAGGGGGTCTAAAAAAGCAGAGCTGTAAAAAAGAAACATTGCTTTAAAAACGCGCTTTTAACAAAACAGCCACTGTTACAAATAAATACTATTTCTTACGTATAAATATTTTATAAAATTCTAATTATAACTGGCAATTTTAATTAAATAATTTTTAATATTTCCTGGTGAGTAATGGTTAAGTCTGAATATGAATAACTGCAATTAGGAGATTCGGTAGTTCTATATCCCGATCTGTCCCGATATAACAAGATGGTTAGATTAGGTTTGGTTAGGTTAAGTTAGGTTTAGTTAGGTTAGATTTGGTTCAGTTAAGTTTGGTTAGCTTAGAACCACAAAAACTAACTTATTTAATTGTCATTATATTGTGGTCACAACCTAACATAACCTAATATAATCAAACCTAACATAACCAAACCTTACCTAACAAAATCAAATTTATATTGCTTAGCCCCTTATCACAATCACTTTTTTGTTTAAACGAATCAACAGAGAATTGATTAACATACAACGAAAGCTTTCACGGCTTTGGTCAATTAAGAAATCATGGCTCTTGGGATTAGACCGAGTCAAATTGGAATTTCTATCCGACGTTTCGCCTTCGATTGTACGAGGCATCTTCAGGCAGGAATCTCTCCGAGCTCATTCAGTGTTCAGATCTCGTGAAGTAAAGATCCCTGAAGATGTCTCGTGCAATCGAAGGCGAAACGGCGGATAGTATTTTCAATTTGACACGCTCTAATCCCAAGAGCCATAATTTCTTAAGAGAATTGATTAACCACCGTCTTTAAATAAGATTTTGTTCAGCTAAATTTGTCGTAAATGTAATATAATTAGTATTATTTTGTACTATCGCGAATATGTTACAGTGCTATTTTTTCCCACGTTGCTCGGTTACGACCCGTTTTCTTACAAAGCTAGTTTGATATATGCTATTTAATTACGCGCTATTTTGATACAGCGCTTTAGCAATACGCAATCTTTTGATTAGCGCTCATTTGTGCAGTGTTATTTGATTACAGTTTCTTTCCCCGAACTTTTAGTCTGGTTACACTACTGGATAAAACTTGACGAGAACTAAAATTTATTAAAAGCATTGACAATTTAATTGTGTTTGTACAGGTAGACAATTCAGCACTCACAGGAGAGTCAGAGCCTCAACCAAGAGGAATAGAATGTACCAGCGACAATTTATTGGAGACGAAAAACTTTGCCTTTTTTTCCACTAACGCAGTAGAAGGAACAGCAAAAGGTAGGTTCACATATTTCGAATAAACCCTTTGAGATAAGTACGTTATCAGCTTATTATACAGAGTGTTTCATACTTGGATGCTGATAATTCAGGCTATCAGTTGCGAATCTAGTTACCAAACGCAGGGATGCACCGCAGACGTGCGGGTGAAGGAGATAATACAATTTTGTCAACAGATCTTTTAATGTTGCCAACACAATATTTATTGAGTGACATAAAAATATAAAATGTTTAGCCTAATTAAAACTGATGACTAAAAAAGGATCTCACAGGGCTCAAGACAAAGAAAACAGTTTAAAGAACCTGCAGCTCTAGGTTGTGTTACCACCAATAAGAAAGATTCTGCAAACAGAGGGAAATATTGGAGGGAGCGGCCCCCATCCCCCCATATGTCCGGCCTGACCAAACGTACTAGAGGTGGGTGGATCACTCCCAGACGTTTAAAATGATCTAAGCGATTCGAATCAAATAAACTTACGATCCGGATGGAACTGAGATCATTCGAGTGAAGAGTCTTTATGCACAGGGGTCTCTAGCGAGTCGCCACATTTTTCTGCATTACTTATTTTTTAGTTTGGTTTAATATGGGTACGAAATTTTTTAAAAAAGTGTATGACTAATAATGAAAATTGTGCATATTTTCCGACATAAAAATTCCAGGCCCGTATTTAAAAAAATAGAATAGTCGATATTTAAAAATTAAAAGGTTCATTTGAAAAACAGAGCAAGCCACTAACGTTCTAATGAAAAGTACATCTAAAAATACATTTATTTAGTTTTTCTCTACAAATAACAAAATAGCAAATTTTCGGATATCTCCGGGAGTGAAAAATTGTCGATTTGTTCTTTTGAGTTTGAGTTGTCCTAATTGAAAAAAATATACTTTTGCAACTGTTTTAATATTACACAACCAAATTAAGTAACTGATATTTTATAGGCTTGTTATTCATTTTTTTTAAATAATCTTTAATAATGCAATTTTTTTGCTACTGAAGCATGGTCTTTATTAGCGTATTTTATTTTATTACATTTTTATTATCTTTACTTTGACTTCTGTTATTTTTCTAAATAATTAACTTAATAATAGTTACTAAAAAACTGTTTAAACTTTTAAATAATTTTGTGTTATGTCTTAATATACAAAAAAAGTTGTCCTTCCTAAAAAAATATTTTGCCCGCCCTAAGTTATACTTCTGTCGACAGCTCTGGAGGATGCCAAAATAAAGACTATTAGGTATTACAAATTTGAAAAATCCAATTTTTAACTGAATAAAATTATTTCGAACGTCATTTAAATCTAATAAATGCAAATCCCAAATATTTGTTTTTTTTATTTTTAGGTATAGTGATGGCTACTGGAGATCAGACAGTAATGGGTCGAATTGCTGGCCTAACGGCACGTTTACAACCCAATAAAACTCCTATCGCCAGGGAGCTAGAGCATTTCATGAAGATCATTTCAGTATGGGCTTGTTTTTTAGGCGTTGTTTTTGGAAGTGCAGCTCTTGGCATGAACTATTCTTGGATAGAAGCATCCTTATTTTTGATTGGTATTATAGTCGCGAATGTACCTGAAGGTAATTTATGCATTTTATCACAGAAAATATAGACCACTAAAATGCTACCTACCAATATCAAATATCAATAAACAAACGGCATGCATTTTTCGAGATAGAAAAAAAAGCTTTATATAGTATATAAATATATATATATATATATATATATATATATATATATATATATATAATATATATATATATATATATATATATATATATATATATATATATATATATATACACTTCCCCAAAAAATTAACGCACCACCAAAAAATAACCAAAAGTTCATAGCAAGATTTTATCAAAACTCCTGGTCCGATTTAGACGTTTTTTTTTTTAATGACAGGTTGTGCCTTCCACAATGTTAGTATACTAACGGTATTCTAATAAAAATCTCTTTTTTACTAATACCGGGTGTAGCAATTATAGCGTGTTTTTTTAATAAAACTTGTAACACCCTGTAGAGTTGATCAGTTACAATATCAAGTTGGAATTGAAATCACGCCATAGCCTTATCTTTTTTTTACATTTTGTTTTTTTATTTACTCCATTATCTTTCTTATTAAACGAGAAACAGCATTTTATAGCATAACATGATTTTATTGCAAATTATTAATAACGAAAAACCGAAACAAAACGCAACTAAAAATTACACCAAAATGTCAGTGGCGAGTATTTCCGCCTCTGGCACGAATAACTTCTTGACAACGACGGTTCATACTTAAAATTAGAGACCTTATGTCATTTTGGTCCAGTTTTTCCCATATGCGAATAAGTCTCTGCCGTACGTCTTCCAAAGTGTTTACGTTACGTTCCTCTTGTAATCTTCTCCCAAGAGTGTCCTAGAGATTTTCTATCGGATTTAAATCCGGGCTCCGAGCAGGCCATGCCATGGTAGCGATTTCGACTTCCTCTAGGTAATTTCTCACAACTCGAGCAACATGAGGCCTGGCATTATCTTGCATTAACAAAAATCCTTGCCCAATAAATGGCGCATATGGCACAACATGTTGATCTAACACCTCCAATATGTACCTTTCAGCTGTAAGGCTTCCATTTATAATAACAAGTTCCGTGCGACCAGTCAATGAAATGCCTCCCCAGACCATCAAAGATCCTCCCCCAAATAATGTTGTATGTGAAAAATTGCACTGAGCATACCTTTCGTTAGGACGTCGATATACACGTATACGCCTGTCATTGTTAAACAAGCAAAATCGGGACTCATCCGTAAATAATACCTGTTGCCATTCAGCCTCCAACCAGTTACGATGCTCCATAGCAAAATTTAGCCTTGCTCTCCGATGAACTCTAGTTCAAGCTGGACCTCGAGCAGCAATCCTAGGTCTCAAATTATGCTCTCTGAGTCGCTGACGAACGGTTTCTGTACAAACTTGTACACCATTAACATCTCGAATCTGAGTTTGAAGGGCTCGAGCTGTTACAAAACGCTGTCTTAATGCTGCGAGTCTCAAAAAACGCTCCTGAATCGGAGTTGTTTTTCGATTCCTCCCTTGTCCCGGCCTGCGACAATTACTTCCAGTCTCTCTATATCGTTGTATAACTCGTGAAATGGTTGTATGAGTTACCATAAATCGTTCACCAATTCTTCGGTAGCTCCAACCATCCTCAAACAATATTAATGCTTGAGCACATTCTTCGC